>QANU01010689.1:71232-92755 GCA_003254905.1 Nissolia schottii
CATTGTTTAATTAAATGAACTCAAGAATGGTATTTTTGCAACTCTCTGTGGATTCGACTATACCCGACTATACTGCAATCGGATTCCTTTGGAATCTGAAAGCCGTAAAGTAGGATATATATATAAATTTAATTTGAACGACAAAAGCGCAGATAAGCTTTCTACGAGCTTGGCATAGTTGTGACAAAACCTAAGCTGTGTCAAGATTCTAGAAAGTGGTTAAAAAGGCTTTCATCAAATTTGGCGCCGTTGCCGGGGAGTTGCGTCAAAAATACATCGGTTGGGTTTTGTTTAATTAAGCAAGTGTGAATAGTGTAAATAGTTTATCAGTTGTTTTAGTATCTTGTTACTAATGTTTTTGGCTAGCAAGTTCTGTTCCTAAGTTTATACCAGGTTTAACTCCGACCAAACCGAAGACACAACCCGGAGAGGTAACAAACCTAGCTAAAAACAGGCGTCGAGCTAACGACATTAAACAAGCGCTGTCTGGGAGGCAACCTAGAAGTTTGTAAGTTTTTATTAATTAGTAGTTTAATAATTTCAAGGTTAATTAATTTTAAGGTGTTAAAATACTTTATGAACTATGGTGAAAAAGAAATAAAGGTTATTTAAATCTTGTAATTAGGATTCGAAATTCTTAAATGCTAATCCTTTTTCAATCAAGCTAAACTCGAAGCATTTTTTATTTCTAAACCTAATAACGGATTTACACCTTTTAAGCAATTATTTAAAAAAACGGTGCACATGCTTAAATTGGAAAAAGGATTCTTATTTGTTTTGAAAGTAAATTCTTAAGAAAAGAATCTTTTCAAAGCACCTTAAAATGTTTTATTGAGAATCCAGAAAATCATTGTGGGAAATTCTGTCCAATAGAGTGGGAACTTCTGTCCGCTTTAAGCGAGAACTTCTGTCCGCAATTGTAGGAAATTCTGTCTACAACAAGGATTCAAAATAAAGACATGATCTCTCTAATGCTACTTGGAAGAAAGGAAATTTTCTTTGATTGTTTTTGCAGGCTGAAGAACAACCAAATGAAGATTCCTACAAACAACAAAAGAGAGACATACTTCTAGAGGACGAAGAGCATGATTCCTAATGAGGATGAGCCTCTATCCTCAACATCTTGAAGCAAGATGAAGTAGCATAAACAAAGACAAGAACAAGGCTACTTCAAAACATTCACCATGAACAGGGAGCATTTCTAATCTCTCTAGCACCTTAATTAATTAATTTCCTTAGTAGTTAGATTTTGTGCTTAAGACTTGTTGTTTAAAAACAAAGTAGTAATTTATTTTACTTGGTTTGATGCATGAACAAGAATATATCATGAATTGACTTGTTTCAAGTATCCATGATAGACCTTGTGAATACATGCATAGATATCAAGAAAATGTTCATATGCATTGATATACTTGTTTGCATAAACATAACCTTGAAGATGTTTTGAAATCAAGGAAATAAACCTTAAACCATGTGAGGGAGTGAGCCATACACTAAGTGAGATAGAGAGAATCACCATTGTTTTTACACAATTGAATTTGTTTGAGTCTCTAAATTTGATAATTGTATGGAAATAATAGGAAATGATCAAGGCATTTTGTTCTTTAGAATTTAAACCCACTTGGCCAAATAAAGCTGACCCGTAATTAGGAACATCCTTTGCCACCCTGTTTGAGCCTAACATGAGAAAATTTTTGTTTATAATCCCCTAAGCCATAAAAAGAAAAACAATGTTATCCCTTAATATCCGGAATTAAGAGAGCATTTAAAAATGGATTATGTGCAAAGATCTAAGTCAGGGGGAGACAAGGGTGAGAAAAAGTGGGATGTACAAAAGATGAATCAAAAGAACAAAATCAAGAAAAGAACACATTCTATCCCAAAACAAAAAGAAGAAAAAGAAAAAGGGATAGAAGACAAAAGAAAATCAAGGAGAAAAAGGGTGAAAAAGAAAATTATTGAAAAGAAAACAGATGACAACAAGGAGTTGGTTCTCAATGCTCTCTTAATTAGAAAGATTTGTATACCCAGAAAAACCAATGTTCTTTGTAGCCTAGCCCCATTACAACCGTTAAAAGTCCTTCTGTGATCCTTGCATGACCATACTATGCATTGAATGATGAGACAGGTAACAAATTTAAATTGTTGAGATTCCATGGTGATATTGAGCGAAAAACTCACCCCAAGTTGGCCCACTGGCCATTGTGCGCATAAATGATAATTTCCTTGGTGGAAAAGACATTGGATAGAGTGATTTGCTTATGCTATTCAAGTAATTGTGCATATGACTTGTTCAAGTTCTATGATGTTCATAAAGTCTCAAGCTTAAACTGTTTGAAACATTTCAATTCATTGCATTAACCGATTGTTCATAAGCATCAATCTCTTGTGAATTAATTCTACTACCTCTTGTTTGAGGACAAACAAGGTTTTAAGTCAGGGGGGTGATAAGTGCCCAATTTACGCAAAATTGACATATCAAAATGGCACTCATCTGTTATGTTTTTAAGCGAATTATCTAATGAATTCCCCATCTTTTGTAGGATTTCTAATATATTTTGAAGAATAGATGCAAGCATAATTTATGAGGAATAATCCCATGAAGAAGGGAAGAAAAGGGCAGAATTGAAAAAGAGCTTAAAAAGAAGATTCTGGACGAAGGCACCGCTCAGCGAGGAACAAGGAATCGCTCAGCGGTATAACACTTATCGCTCAGCGATTTAGTGTCGGCAAGCCACTTGCACCGGCGCCATCATTGAGCCAGCTGGAGCCAGCCAATAGTCGAGTGCCACGTCAGCACTACCCTGTAAAAAGCTGCCAAAACCGCGTAAAAGTACAACCGCTCAGCGATAGTGCGCTGCCGCCCAGCGATTAAGAGCTTATCGCTCAGCGAAGGTACCAAACCCGCTGAGCGATGGACCCCAAAATCTGCCTATAAATAGAGGAGGCCGAGGCTCATTCGAGGCATTCCATCCAACGCCCTCCATTCTTCACTTCTTCCACATTTTCTTTGTATTTTTAAGCTTAGTTTAGTTTAGGTTAGGTTAGGAACAAAGACGAGGCTTGTGAAGGAGCCGGAGATCAAGGAAGCTTGGCGAAGCCATGGCCATGATAGCGTGAGCACGTGTCATGGTAAGTGCCTAAACCTTGCCTCCGAGATTCTCTTGTAAGATGGGTTCCTAACCCTCTTTTTGTTGGGATTTTGGTCATTATTGTAGCTTGCTTGTATCCATGTAACTATTATATATGAATCTATCTTTTTCCTTATGATTTGCTTGAATGATTTCATGCCTAATGCTAGTTTTGTTTAGTGTTTTGATTCTTGATTTGGGACTTATTTACATGAACGAAAGTTATGCTAATTAGGTCATAACCAAATTAAAATCAATAATGCTATGCTTAACTAGAACCTAGACTTGAACGTTGTGAACGAAAGTTACAATCATTAGAGTCTGACCTAAATCATTTCATCTAACCTTGTTGCCGTAACTGGAATAAAGGTTAGCCGTTTTAACATCTGGATTAATGCTGGCGTACCTTGTTAAGCTAGTGTGCGAAAGTGACAGTTTAACAAGGGAAACCTGTGATCTTGTCATGCGCGAAAGTGATGACAAGTTAAGAACTGATGGCGGGCAATCAAACGATAGTTCTATGTAATAAGTAACTGGATGCATGAAACTATGATGTGATTAAAATTCCCAACAAGCTCCGGAACTACCTCCGATTTGTTTTCTATTTACTTTTATGTCATTTATTTACTTATTTTATTATTAAACAAATTATCAAATCTTTAACTCCATTGTTTAATTAAATGAACTCAAGAATGGTATTTTGCAACTCTCTGTGGATTCGACTATACCCGACTATACTGCAATCGGATTCCTTTGGAATCTGAAAGCCGTAAAATAGGATATATATATAAATTTAATTTGAACGACAAAAGCGCAGATAAGCTTTCTACGAGCTTGGCATAGTTGTGACAAAACCTAAGCTGTGTCAAGATTCTAGAAAGTGGTTAAAAAGGCTTTCATCATTTTTCACAACCACAAACCCAGATTTTCAACCCAAGGTTTCAAAATTATAATTTTGCCCTTTTTGCCCAAAACGCCATTTTTACCCATAAAGCCCGATTTTCCTCGAAATTTTAGTTCTCAAAAACCCGAAGGGCTCAAGACTTGACCCCAAGGTTTTTGATAGCTATAAACCCATTTTTCATGAAAACAAACCCACATTTTCAGTCCATTTTTATGAAATTCCCATTTTTTCCTTGTTCACCCAAAAACATCATTTTACTCGTTTTGCTTGAGAAATTCGTCAGGGGCTCCAAAACTCGTAAAACTTAACACCCCCACTAGATTTTTTTGTGTATATTCCAAAAATTATGTTAGTTTTCCATGATAAAAATCTCAGCTCATAGTTCCTACTCAAACTTACTCTTTTTTCTATTTCAAACCTAGGTATACCTAATTCTTGACAAAGTCATAGATAAGCACCAACAGTTTTTCAGGCAAACAACACTACTATCAACAACATAAACATCACAATACTCACATATAAATCACTAATCTCTACTACGTGAAAGAGACGAATGAGTACGTAATATGGATGTGTTCAAGAAGGCTATGGGCTGAATATTTTGAGCCAAATGAGTTACCTATTTATAGGCACAAGGACGTGTAGTTTAGGGCCATTTTGGCAAAAATTAAATGAAAAAGAAATGAAAATAGGTAATGACTCACCTAGTGACTCACCATAGCTTTTGAAGAAGATAAGCTTGGACTTTTTGACCTTGCTAGGTGTGTGTGTGTGTGTTGTTTGTGTGTGTGTGGTGTACTGTCCGTGAGAAACTTCTTGTGGCAGCCGTGTGTGTATATGTTAATTTCTATGTGTGTTTTCGATCGTGTTTGGTCGTTAACCTTTCGTATACGAGTATCCTAAAAAGTTTCTAAACATACCGTATTGATCTAGTAATTTTTCTCATAAGGAACTCAACTTTCATAAAAGTTTGTTTTACGGATACCTTTGGTACGTAGTTCAATTCCAGTGACGAAAGGTAATTGATCCGATTTTTGCGAAATTTCATGAGACCGCGAACTATTACCTTGATAGGTATTTTTAATAAAAGAATTTGTGATTTAAATTTATAATCTAAATAAATGGCTTCGTATATTTATTTATTACGCGAAATCTTTACTAAGGAAATGTAGGATGTTACATACCGTCCCTGGGATCAATAGGTGCAATATCTCTAGCAGCAGAAGTGTAGCCCATAATGGGTGACAGTGGTGGAGGTGGAGGTATCACAAGGTCAGCATCATGAGGGGGAAGCAACTCCTGAATCTGGTGCATGAGCTTGGGTGTAATGGAAACATTTGCCATGTCCATGACTGCTAACTCAAAAGTCGTCGTGTGGGCGACAACCACAATGACCATGCCCTGAACGGAATTAATCCTGACGCTCATGAAAGGAAGCCCCAATCACATTAGTGATGGGCCTTTGTTCGATTGAGTGTGTTATTAAAGTCTTATGGATTAGTTTCCTCAAAGAGGACATAACTTTATTTTTCATATCCATTCCTTTCACAATCATGCCTTTCATAATCATTCCTTTCACTCATAACTTATAACACACTTATGTAGAAATGACGATATAATCACATATATGCGTATTCAACAACGTATGATAGAAAATGATCATGTGAACATAATAGATTACAAGCATATACTTGCAACAGTCGTCAACATAATCATAATCACAAGCATAACATATCGTCAAAACTGTCATAAACATAATTTAGTCACACAAAGAACATAAACAATCATCTTTAACAGAACATAATTATAATAATAATCTACGCACAGTTATATATAATATGAACCATGCTTGCAGTACTCCATGCTACAGATACAAATTCTTATAACAAACATAAGATCCATAGAAAATGACTTTCCCACATGAACCAACTCAGACCTAGCGTAACACGACGTCGTTTCCTATCTTTACTCTTAAAAGAAGGTTTCATCCCTAACGACACACTTGCACACAAGGATTAGATACTCAAATACTCAACAATGAAAAATCAACCCTAGCCATAGGATTCTTTTATGGCCAAGCCATAAAACCTACGCACAGGCTCATCGGGTCAATTCTTGACTATAGACTCCTTAACATATTTATGTTTATATTAACCAAGGAACACAAAAACACCAAGGCATATTGAAAACACAAACTCTAATCCTAAGGGACTTTAATAGGCCGAAACTTACTAAGACAATACACAGGGTCACACATTTGGTTTTCTTACCAAAAACTCTTGTCATGAAACTTGTTCAAAACCATATTAGCATTGAAAACATAATTACTTTTATCAAACAACCCTTACCCTAAAGAAACTCATGGAAATTGATTGGTACTCTAGGAAACCATAATCCATCATAAACTCACTTTTTGACAAAACCCTATTTCACAAAGATGGTTTAGAATCCTCTCAAGAGACTAAATATAGGCTTTGATATTAAAAACAACTTCAGTAAGAGTTTTTAATTAAAAAGAAGAAGCTTTTATTTTAGAGAAAAACATAATCTAAAAGCCAAATCCATTCACAAAACCTCTTTAGAGTTAGGCGAAAACTCAAGAACCACAAGAGAAACAAAAATAACATTTGGAAACCTTGAGGGACATTACGAAATTGAATCTGTACCTAAAGTTCCAGGGGTGAAAAAACCATTTTAACTAGGCGAAAGAATATAAGAAACTCAAGGAAACCAAAGGAACTAACAACACATGTGTAACATCTTGCTTTTTCCTTAGTAAAGATTTCACAGGATAAATACCAGTATAAGCCCTCTGTATAGGTTAAAATAATTTAGAAACATGAATTCTTAGATAAAAAATGCCTGTAGAAATTATTTTGCTTGGTTTCGCAAACTTCTGTAGACACTAGATTAATTCCTTTTAGTCATCAAACTTTAATGGTGTCCATAAGATATTTGTAAAACGTACTTGTACAGAGGTAAATATACAAATACCTTAGATTAACCCAAATTCCTCACTAGGAGAATTAGTAGATCACAAGGATGTGATCAGAATATTTTTAGGAAACTCGTATGCAAAGCACCTGAACAGTTAACGACCAAACACGATCAAACTTGATCATTATTTGGTCTAAAAATTATGACCACAAATTCGGCCAAGAGAGAGAGAAATATGTGGCCATAAACTCACCATTTGTGAGTCAAATTTTCAAAGCTTATCCTTAATGGTGATTAAGCATGATTAGTCACCAAGTGTGACATCATCGCTTATGTCACCAAAGAGCAAAATTGGAATTAACTCCAAGGGCATTTTGAAAAAGGGAATTTCGTGGCTTGGCCTATAAATAGCCATGAGTTCTTCGAAAAACATGACATAGGAGAAGAAACCTTAGCAAAACTCTGTCCATTTGCACGCTCTGTCGTTACTCTGCCGAAGCAGAAACACAGACTCTCACTACACAAGCCAAACCCTAGTTTTCCTACAGTTCATCAACATCTTATTCTATAGATTCTTCCTTTTTTTCCTAAAGGAAACCATAGCCCATAGCTGGTTCTATAGCAAGTTCCGCAAGGGCTCGAGACACTAGAGCTCCACAGGGTTTCTGCGCAAAGTTCTACAGAACTATTTGGGATTGTTTCTACAAGTGGGTAAACCAAGTTCCTACTGTCTATGTAGCTTTTCATGATAGTTTATGTTAGGTTTATGTGGATTGTGGGTAAAACTAGCTTGAATCATCCCTTGATGATCTTGTGTTTGCTTATGTGATATTAAGAAAGGGCCATGTATGATGTGCTAGAAGTTAGGGTTATAATTTTGGAATAGTTTTAGGTTTTCTTTGAGTTGGAACTTGTGATATTGCAATTGTTGGAACTTATGGTGAAGCCCTAAGAAGTATGCATGGGAGTGTTTTGGAAAAGGGTGAAGAAAAGGGAAAATCAACAAAGCAGTGGACATGCATCACGCCTAGGGCGCTGAGCGGCCTGTGAGGTCAGCTGAGTGGCCTGGGTAATTTATGCCCTAGCGACATGTTTTGCACTCAGGGCGCTGAGTGGCCTGTGTTGGACCGCTGAGCGTTTTGAGGAAAATTTCAGGGAAGGATTTGGAAATTGAATTCTTTGAACTGTGAGGCGTCAAGGTCCGCTGAACGACCCTAAGGGGGCGCTGAACGACTTGAACCCTAGCCCATGCAACCTTGGACTTGGATGGCCAAGTGACCTAAGAAGCCTATGGGTGCTGAGCGACCTGGGAAGCCTTAGGCCCCTAACCTAACCGTAGCTAAGGGCTAAGTAATTGGAGCAATTCTCTTGGGCCCGCATACTCCAACAAGCAATGATTTATGCTAGTTACATGTAACAATAATAAGAAGTATGTTTTCTGCTGAGTCACATCATGAGGACTCGGTCGTCATTAAGCCTTTAGGACGACTGTAGATAACTAGCCACTAATCACCTAATGTTTAAAGATCATAACTGAACCCTAGGGAACAAGTGATGTCTTAAGAAGGTTCTGGCCACAGAGGGTCCAGTGTACCTTAAAGAAAGTACGTAGTTATATAATAGGGAATCCCTTTTCTCTTGGCACGTCCAACGGACAAGCCCCTCACTGTAACATCCCGACTTTTCCCCCTTAGAAAGACTTTGAAGAATCCATAAGGTTGCTTGATTAAAAGTGTGATTGAAATGATTAACCAGATGGGGGAAATTTTTGTTGAGGGTTATTTCCCCTCAACGTTAGATAAAATAAGGGAATTATGATCCCGCTGGACATCATGAGGTCCATGTAAACTTGAGGACAATATGGGAATTCTGGTAGGTGCCAAAGGGATCTGTAAATTATAGACTCACAGAAATAAATGTCCAGACACCTTGTTTTGGCACACCATCCTAACCAGGAAAATTCATAGATCGCAGATATGTGTTCGAAATATTTTTAAAATATCTGTACTGTAACATCCCCGATTTTTTCCCTTACGAAGATTTCGTATAATAAATTAATAAGATTGGAAAACTAAATTATCAACTTTGATCCCTGAAATATTAGCTAAAAATAGTAATTTTGTGATTTCGCGAAGTCCTGCGAGGTCTGAATCGATTTTCGGTTATTATTAAAATTTAATTACGACTCAAAGGAGTCTATAAAATACAATAATATGAAAATAAATGTCAGAATGCCCAAATAAAATTTAATAAGTAATAAGAAAAATTAGTAGATCACGTCGGCATGCCCGAAATAGTTTTAGGCCATCCGCACGTGAGCAAATTGCGACAAAACGCGATCGAACGTGATCAAAAGTAGCACCGACATAGGATGCTTATCTCCTGCCAACTGTGGCAGGGATGAGATTTATTATATAGAATAAAATATATTATTATATAATATAATAATAGTAGTGAATAGTAAAAATAATAATATAATAATAATACAAATAATATAATATAAATTAATAAATTGAAAGGCGGTGGAGGCTGCCTATAAAAGGCCAGCCTCCTGAAGCCCTTTTTGCTTCAAAAAATTTCTTTCCCTTCTCCGTTCATTTCTTTTCTTTGTTGTTCTGTTCGTGCACTGCTGTTGTGCTGCCGAACGCTGGAAAAATAGCGGAGACCACCCTAACGCGATTAGGGATTTTTCCTCATCACTTCTACCGTTCTCGAATTTGATTTTGAGGTGGGTAATCTTGACTTATTCATCTCCTTGATGAATTTTATGTGTTATACGTATGATATGTGAAAAATCAACTAAGTAGATTTTATGCCAAAAATATGTTTATTATGATGCTTGGACGATTTGTCATAATTTTGAAGTTAGAAAAATATAACTGTGTTTAGGGTCCACTTAATATAATTATAGAGACTGTATAGTGTAAACTTCAAATTGGTGAATTTTTGTTTGATACAATGAAATAGATTTAATTATGTATTATTATTAATTGCATATAAAACTAAATATTTTATATTGCGCGACTGTTTGCTTGACATATGCGGAAAGATATGTTTTAATGATTCTCAGGCATATTTTAATATAACTTACCTTATATATACAACTGGTTCATAATATTACAATCATCTATGATGTAACGAACATATTTTAGATTTAATGATTGTAGTTATGTGCTGTGATTGTAATAACTGTGTTAGTATGTGTTGTAATTGTGATATCATGCACCATGAAGAACGAGTTGTCAATAGAGGGTTAGGACAACCTTAGATAACTAGAGAGATTATCACCTAACTATGGCTAGCTCATAATTAAACATAGGAAACGAGTTTAGATCTTGAGTGGTATGTTCCTAATTGTGAGTTCAGGAGAATTGTACTAGAAACCCAGAGACAGACCTTTCCTGTCAGAAGAGCTTGACTAGACGAGTAAAAGAGATAGACCTCTCCCGCTAGGAGAGCCTGACTAGACGAGTAAAAGAGACAGACCCTTCCCGTCAGGAGAGCCTGACAAGATGTGTAAGAGCTATGGTCCGCTTCCGGTTACGCCGTCAGGGCGGCCCCTCGCCACCCGGTAAGGGTGTGGAGTCATGTTGGCTTGAGGAACAGATAGAAAAGGTTAGGTCGTACACCACCAGGGGAAGAGTCCCAAGGTGTACGAGGAGGTGTGGTTAAGTTCGCTTCTAGTTACGCCGTCAGGGCGGCCCCTTGCCACCCCGAGGGGTGGAGTCTTGTTTTCCTCGAGGAATAGACATAAAAGGTTAGCTCGTACACCGCCATGGGGACGATGGTCCCAAGGTGTTCGAGGAGGTGTGGACATGCATACAAAATCCCAGGAGAGCCTGGCAAAACTATGACAGACAGACAGAATCCCCAAGAGAGCCTGGTAAAACTTATGACAGATAGACAGAATCACTAGGAGAGCCAGGCAGACCTTATGAGAGATAGAAAGAAATCCCTTGGAGAGCCTAGCAGAACATATGAGAGATGGACAGAAATCCCCAGGAGAGCCTGGTGGAATGTGTGAGAGAAGTCAACATGCATGAGTTATGTGATGGATGGTTGTGTATGTGAATATATATGTGTATGTATATTTTGTAACATCCCACTCCTTTCTTAGTGAAAATTTTCCCAAATAACTACTAGTAGAGCCCTTCGTATGAGTTAAGATGTAGGGGTCAGTAGAAATTATTTTGCTGGGTTTTGATAAATTCTGCTGACACTCAAATGGTTCCTCTCGACACCTAAAGATGGATGAAAAACCTAAAGTGTCAGAAAAACGGAAATCAGTTCGGTTTCGGACGGTTACGCAAACACCAGAACCGCCCCCCTCGTTTAGCCCCGTCTAGCCAATAGAACTAAGCAGAGGGCCTCAAGTCTTGGGAAACCATACCTTATGGGGGAAAGATTACCAAATCCCTAGAATGAACCCCAAACCGCTACTAGGAAGCTGTGGCGATCGCAGAAAGGCGAGTGGTGTCGTTGTCTGCAGACACAAGAGCTCAACGAGGTGACAAAGGTATCTGTGAAAAATACTCCTCCGGAGAAAAATTCACAAATGCCTTGAATGAACCTTATTTCTAGGTTAAGGGAAATTAGAGGATCGCGACGATGTAAGTGAAATATTTTTCAGACGACCGTGTGCGACACACCGGGACTACAAAAGACCAAAAATGAGCGAAATGGGACTGGGTGGGACCCAAATCTGGTATGAGCACGTGGGGGAGGCAGATTTTTCAAGAAAAATAATAAAATAGTCATGGATGTGACATGATGTGACTTTATGATTATCTAAACTAATTAAATAATTAGTTTATTAAATAAAAAGGGCATTTTGGTAATTTTGGGCCAACGGCAAAATGGGAAATTGGCCATCAGCCCTTGGGCTATAAATACCCCCCCAAACCAAAAATGAGATGGACAAATTGAAAACCTTGCCAGAACTCGGTCTGTTTGCTCGATCGACTGCTGTTCTGTCAAACTGGAGACTCAGACACCGCCTGCCTTAAACCCAGCTCACTTCCTTCAGGAATCCCCTAACCCAAACCCACAAATAACCTTCAAAATCCCTAGAGGTAGCTTGGGAAATTTCATCTAAGAGAAGCTAGGAGGCGTCAAAGCAAGCTAGGAGCCAGCAGGAACTG
Source organism: Nissolia schottii (assembly GCA_003254905.1). Lineage (NCBI taxonomy): Eukaryota > Viridiplantae > Streptophyta > Magnoliopsida > Fabales > Fabaceae > Nissolia > Nissolia schottii. The sequence goes on from QANU01010689.1 coordinate 83,346, forward strand.
TCAGAACCGGGGAAAAGTGGGTAAACCTGACATAACCACTGTCTATGTGGTCTAGGATGCTTGAGGTTCATTTATGATGTGTTCTATGCTATATTATGCTAGGTTTTCTTATTTAGTTCCTCTTTGATGATTTGCTAGGTGAAGATGTGTTATACGTGCCAGACCCGCTATATGCTTCGTGTAACATCCCAGTTTTCCCTTGGCAAAGATTTCGCATAATAAGTTCGGGTGCGAACTCTTTTGGAGGTTGGAAGCGTACACTACAGGTGTCCGTCAAGCACTGGGACGCCTGTGACTATGTGGTCAAGGTAGACAAGTTCCAGATTTTGGAAGGTTAGGCTTTGGAGAAATATAAGACAGTAAAGAGAGGAGTGTATGAGGGTCGAGTCAACATATAACTGGGTTAAGGACGTAGGTAAGAAAACAACTAAGGTTGGAGGTATGAGCATAATCTAGGAAGGTGGAATATTAATCAAGGGTGACGAGATCAAGTCCGAGTGCGGCTGCATAATCCAATTTAGGTTTCACCTAGGAAAGTGTGAAAGGTTGGGCTCTGGAGAATAAAGGAAAGTGTATTAAGCTTAAGAAGGAAGCGGTGTTAAGTGTGCAAGGGAAGTGAAGAGAATATGAAATCGGGAGCGATCGAGGATGTAATGGCAACCTTAAGATATTAAGGAGAAAAGGGAGAATCTAGAAGGGATAAAAGGAGTATAAAATGCCAGAGAGCTTAGAGATAAGAAAGGATGTCTGCAACATCCCGATTTTTCCTTAGGGAAATAATCGTAAACATAATTATTAAATTAATTTTCTAATCATGATTAGAGAATTAAGATGGGAAATTATTAGGTAGAATATCCCTAGGAAATAAGACGGGTCGCGATAGGAAGTTCGACGGACAACCGAACAGTCGTTGTTTGCCGATGAAATTTTCTGGCGAGCAAAAGGTGTCCGTGAAAATAATCTCCCGGAGAAAAATTCACAAACACCTTTAAACATTAATACCCTTAGGTAGGGGAAATTAGAGGGTCGCGACAGTGCAAACGGAATATTTTTCGGGCGACCGTGCGCGACGCACCGAGATTGCGAGCGATAAAACACGAGCGAACTGGAACAGAGAAAAAATGAAATTTTAGCAGCTGACCAGGAGAGGGAAGGCTGCACGGTCTGATGGTGATTTTGTCCAATCCCCTAAAATCATCCTTCCAAATTCCCATCACATGGCCATACCTATGCCCATGCTTTCTACTATTCATCACTTTTTCTAAATCCTAAAACTAAATTAATTTCCCTCACCCTCAGCCCCTCAAAACCGAGACCTCATTCTCCCAAAGCCAATCCTCTTCTTCACTCCCCTGACGCCTTGCATTTTTCTCTCCACACGGTTTCTAAAACTTTTCTCCCATCCCACCACACTTTGCCTATAGACTACACTTCCATAAGCCAAGCAAAACCGTGCCAGAAACAATTGCTTCTTAAAGCTGTCCTTCATTTTTCTCTAAATACAGCCCTCAAGTCTCCTCATCTCTGTTCATTTCCTTCCATCTGAAATCGAGGGGAACAACCTCATCACCCTCCACCTTGGTCACGAACTTGCCATCTTGGAGAAGGGAGGAGCTCAAGCTTTGGAGACTACAAGGCTTGTGGGACTTCACTCCAAGCTTCCTTCACCACCACCAGGTTTTTCTACAGGTGGGTAAACTTGGCTTGGTCACCCCTTGGTGGCTTATGTTTGCTTGTATGTGTTTATGTGCTTTCATGCCTTATGATAAATTATGTTAGAAATGCTATGTTAGGACTTAGGAGATGATTCTGAAGGGTCTTGTGACCTGGACTAGCTTAGTATATGATGGTGGAAATATGTGAAAAACCCAAGGAACATCCATGAGCAAAGGGGAAAGAAAGGCGAGAGAAATAAAGAAAATAGATTCTGGTTCGTCAGGTGCAGCCGTGTAGTCCGCGGAGAGTGGTTGAAAGGAGTATGTAGAGAACTGTTGAGCGGCGCCTGGAACAGTGCCGAGACGGTTCCGCGGAGGATCCCAGGGGTGTGAATGAGAAAAATAGAAAATAAGTAAGGGGTAAGTGCTGAGTGATTCCACGAAAAGTGATTGAGAGGAGTCTAGAGAGTTGTTGAGCGGCACCAGGAACGGTGCTGAGAGGGTTCCGCGGAGGATCCCTGGGGTGTGAATGTGAGAAAATGAGAGAAGATAAGCGAAGGAGTATGTGACGGGTGGTTCCGCGAAGAGATGACCGAGAGGAGTCTGGAAAGTTGATGAGCGGGCACCTGAGATGGTGTTGAGTGGTTCCACGGATAGTGACAGAGAGAAGCCTAGAAAGTTGATGAGCGGGAACCCGGGAAGGTACTGAACGGGTTTCGCGGAGGACCCCTAGAGTGATGAGAGGGTTATGCGAAGAATGTTGAGTGGGCACTAGGAGTGGTGCTGCATGGGTTCCGCGGAGGATCCCTGGAATGCTGAGAAAGTTACGTGAAGAGCGTTAAGGGAGCACCAGGAGGGGTGCTGAAGGGGTTCCGCGGAGGATCCCTGGAGTGCTGAAAGGGTTACGTGAAGAGTGCTGAGTGGAAACCAGGAGTGGTGCTGAATGGGTTCCGCGTAGGATCCCTAGAGTATTGAAAAGGAGTTACGTGAAGAGTGTCGAGCGGGCACCAGGAGTGGTTCGGAATGGGTTCCGCAGAGGATCCCTGGAGTGCGAGTGCTGAGTGGGTTCCGCGGGGGACCCCGAAGTCGTTGAGTGGTTACAAGGATGTGTATGATGAATGAATGAGTTATGTTTATGATGATGTATGATGATGTATGATGAGCAGGTCATGAGGTATGTTTATGATGAGTGCATGACATGATGATTTATGTGGAACATTGCATGTAGAATATGTGATATGTGCATGAAATACGTGAATGATATGTACATGGAATATGTTTTAGAATATGTATGTTAGGAATGATTATGCTATCATGCATCATGAGAACTAGAAGTTAATCACATAAAGTTTAAAGAGCATAATTGAACCTTAGGGAACAAGTATATAGTTATATGATAAGAATCCTTTCTCGTGGCACGTCTACGGACACGCCCCTCACCAGTCCCAAAAGGGTGGATTGGTAAATGATGCTACCTCACCATGTCCCAAAAGGGTGGACCGGTTAAAGAGGTTAATGACATGATGATGAGATATGATGAATGAGAAGACGCTAACCCGGGTGAGCCGGTATGCATAAGAGAAAGAATGTGGAGACGCTAACCCAGGTGAGCCGGTATGCGTAAGAAAAGAAAAGAAGGACGCTAACTCGGGTGAGCCGGTATGCGTAAGAGAATCCCCATGTTCCCCAAGCATGAGAATATGATGTATGAGTCACATGAGTATATGAGTATATGATACATGAGTATATGATGATGTATGGGTATGTAAAGTATAAGTATATGATTATGTATGTCTGTGTAGTCGTCAAGAGAACGCTCGAGACGGCTTATGTACATACGCGAAGTAAAGATAATGAGCACGAGAACTTAGATAAGAAAGACTAGTTCCCCAGTCACGTAGTAAAGTAGATAAAGCCATTCGGGACTTAGGCCAGATAATAATCAGTAGGATGTTAGTATGCATGTTCACTTAGAAACACTTGAGCGGCCGGTTGATAAGTGAGTTAAAAAGATTACCCTGACGCCGAGGTAAACCACTGAGGATGAATGTTCTCACCCCCACTCGCTTATGCTTCTAGGAGCAGACGGGAGCTATGAGGAGTACCAAGAGGATTAGAAAAGAACATAGGACAAGCTACCGATGACGGACGGACAGATCTTCAAGGCTATGAAGACATGTTGGGCCAGCTATGCACTAGCTGAACTTTTATGATGTATATGGATGATTATAACATGTATACATATGTTATTATAATATTATCTGATTGGTTGTACTTATCTGTGAAGGACCAGGTACTTGCTTATGTAAATATTCATGTTCTATCGTTTGTCTTATATATATACTTTGATCCACACATGGCTCATATTTCGTAAATAAGCACTCAGTAACAAAGTTTTAAATTGGTCCATATTTTCCTTAATCAAGTATTTTCGAAAAAGTAATAAGAAACTATGAGTATTCCCACCCTGCAGATAACAACCTAGCAGACGCTGATTATGACTTAAGCATAAGCTGCTAAACGAGGGTGTTACAGTTGGTATCAGAGCAGTTTGGTCCAAGTGAGCCTGAGGACTGAGCTTATCTGCACTTCCGAGCGTATTCCTTGTTAGCTTGCATGGTGTTTAAGTATAACACCTTTGTGTATATGGTTCAAGTGCATAAATTGGTGGTACCGGAACACTGACCTGCCCTTGTTCCATGTGCATACTCAGAATAAATTCGCCATGCACTAAGTCTTGTCTTTAAGATAAGGAGTAGTGTGGCATAATGCACTCTACCCCTTTGCTATCATTCAACGGGTGCATTTTTCAGGGATGCAGAGCCTAGCTAACTCTGTGTCTTGTTAGGTGCAGCCAGGGCTTGATAGCCAGGGCGGAATGGACTCTATAAACCTCATTCCCGAGAAACTTGGCCTCCTGCTAAGTGACTCTTCGCTAGTTGACCATTACCTATCTCAGAAGAAAACAAATTGTCAGGAAATGAACTCCTACTCAAGGGAAGCCTTTTGTTCCCTTTCTTCGGATAAATACTCCCTTACGCCATAAGAATTCCTGACAAGCCAGTCCCCTACCCCATATATTTTTCACCTTCGTAAAGGTCCTATGGAAAAGGTCCGAACCTCTACATCTTCGGGATTTCATTTCTCGATGCACTCTTGACCCTCCTTGAGGAAGGTTCCAGGTCAAGATTGAATGCTCTACTCCTCCGAAGGAATAGACTCTGGGACAGGCCTTTCCTTTCCTTCAGTGGCAGGTTTTAAGGACCATGCCATCCCGTTTCTGATAGGATCTAGTTGGTTCCCTCAACCTATTCTGATGGAGTGGATTCCCAATTCTTTCTATTCCCACCCATTGTGCAGTTCCAGCTTTTGTTTTCGGACTTCGACCCATGATGCAAGATGCCCCCCTTTGCAACTGATAGGGAAATCTATAACTACGGAGATAGGTGGAAACCCGACAGCCGAATATAAGTTCATATGCTCCCATACCTTCGCCATAAGTGGGATTCCCCAATGGATAAGTATTCTCCCGTGAGACATGCCCTGTGAAGTAGGATCACCAACCGAAATCCTTACCTTAGAGATCCCGTAGGGTGGAAAAGATAGCAGATTAATGGGTGAGATCAAACCAGAGAAGAAGTTAATACAATACAGTATATTTTCGATGTAAGGTGATGATTCGAGAGGACTAATTGAAGAAGCCCTAAGGAAGTTTAGAAAGGATGATGGGAATAACCATACTATAGTGAGGAGAAAACCATTGGACGTTGAGGATTAGATAGACGATTGGCCTTAGTTTGGTCGATTAGAGGAATCGAGAGGAAGACGGAAGTCGGAATAACCTTGGAAACCGTAGGAGGAGATTGAGTCAAAAGTTTATGGGAAAGAGTAGGTGGAAAAATAACTAGAGACCTTAGAAGTTTAATACCCTTTACCTTTCACGTAAGTAGGAATGTTGATGGACTTTGAGTCTGGAGTAATCCAGTACATAAGGAAACTTAGGAGTCGCATGAGAAAACTACTAGGAAGTTAAGGCCTTTGTTTACTATCTATTCACCGAGGTTAGGAATCCAAAGGGCTAACCAGACCAAAATCTGATTGAAAAAAAATAAAAATAAAAACTAAAAAATAAAAATAAAAAATCTATGGAACCCAAACCCGTGAACCAGATATCTTTGGAGATTAGAGCTAAGCGTTGAAGGCCGAACCACATTATGATTCTGAGTGCAACAGACTAGTCCTGTGACCCCCACGAAGGACGATGGCCATTTCTCTTGAACTGGTACATAACCATACCTATGGCCTTGCAGTAGGGATAAGTTTTTATCTTGCTCACCAATAGGGTACAGGATGACGGTGAGTACGTTCAGGGTAAGTGAGCAATAAGAATTAAGACCTTGAGACCCTTGGACGTGTAGAAATTTCGAGGGCAAAATTTTTCTAAGAGGGTGGAATGTAACATCCCATTTTTCCCTTGGCAAAGATTTCGCATAATAAGTTCGGGTCCGAACTCTTTTGGAGGTTGGAAGCGTACACTACAGGTGTCCGTCAAGCACCGGGACGCCTGTGATTATGTGGTTAGGGTAGACAAGTGCCAGATTTTGGAAGGTTAGGCTTTGGAATCTCGAAGGGTTATTGAGCAGATGTAGAAATATAAGACAGTAAAGAGAGGAGTGTATGAGGGTCGAGTAAGCAAGGAAGTGGAATAATTAAGTTTAAAGAGGACATGTACACATCATATAACGGGGTTAAGGACGTAGGTAAGAAAACAACTAAGGTTGCAGGTATGAGCATAATCTAGGAAGGTGGAATATTAATCAAGGGTGACGAGATCAAGTCCAAGTGCGGCTGCATAATCCAATTTAGGTTTCACCTAGGAAAGTGTGAAAGGTTGGGCTCTGGAGAATAAAGGAAAGTGTATTAAGCTTAAGAAGGAAGCGGTGTTAAGTGTGCAAGGGAAGTGAAGAGAATATGAAATCGGGAGCGATCGAGGATGTAATGGCAACCTTAAGATATTAAGGAGAAAAGGGAGAATCTAGAAGGGATAAAAGGAGTATAAAATGCCAGAGAGCTTAGAGATAAGAAAGGATGTCTGCAACATCCCGATTTTTCCTTAGGGAAATAATCGTAAACATAATTATTAAATTAATTTTCTAATCATGATTAGAGAATTAAGATGGGAAATTATTAGGTAGAATATCCCTAGGAAATAAGACGGGTCGCGATAGGAAGTTCGGCGGACAACCGAACAGTCGTTGTTCGCCGATGAAATTTTCTGGCGCGCAAAAGGTGTCCGTGAAAATAATCTCCCGGAGAAAAATTCACAAACACCTTTAAACATTAATACCCTTAGGTAGGGGAAATTAGAGGGTCGCGACGGTGCAAACGGAATATTTTTCGGGCGACCGTGCGCGACGCACCGAGACTGCGAGCGATAAAACACGAGCGAACCGGAACCGAGAAAAAATGAAATTTAAGTAACTGACCAGGAGAGGGAGGGCTGCACGGTCTGATGGTGATTTTGTCCAATCCCCTAAAATCATGCTTCCAAATTCCCACCACCTTACTTGCTTTTCACACTTCACCAAATCCTATCACATGGCCATACCTATGCCCATGCTTTCTACTATTCATCACTTTTTCTAAATCCTAAAATTGAATTAATTTCCCTCACCCTCAGCCCCTCAAAATCGAGACCACACTCTCCCAAAGCCAATCCTCTTATTCACTCCCCTAACGCCTTGCATTTTTCTCTCCACACGGTTTCTAAAGCTTTTCTCCCATCCCACCACACTTTGCCTATAGACTACACTTCCATAAGCCAAGCAAAACCGTGCTAGAAACAATTGCTTCTTAAATCTTTCCTTCATTTTTCTCTAAACACACCCCTCAAGTCTCCTCATCTCTGTTCATTTCCTTCCATCCGAAATCAAGGGGAACAACCTCATCACCCTCCACCTTGCTCACGAACTTGCCATCTTGGAGAAGGGAGGAGCTCAAGCTTTGGAGACTACAAGGCTTGTGGGACTTCACTCCAAGCTTCCCTCACCACCACCAGGTTTTTCTACAGGTGGGTAAACTTGGCTTGGTCACCCCTTGGTGGCTTATGTTTGCTTGTATGTGTTTATGTGCTTTCATGCCTTATGATAAATTATGTTAGAAATGCTATGTTAGGACTTAGGAGATGATTCTGAAGGGTCCTGTGACCTGGACTAGCTTAGCATATGATGGTGGAAATATGTGAAAAACTCAAGGAACATCCATGAGCAAAGGGGAAAGAAAGGCGAGAGAATAGATTCTGGTTCGTCAGGTGCAGCCATGTAGTCCGCGGAGAGTGGTTGAAAGGAGTATGTAGAGAACTATTGAGCGGCGCCTGGAACAGTGCCGAGAGGGTTCCGCGGAGGATCCCAGGGGTGTGAATGAGAAAAATAGAAAATAAGTAAGGCGTAAGTGCTGAGTGATTCCGCGGAAAGTGATTGAGAGGAGTCTAGAGAGTTGTTGAGCGGCACCAGGAACGGTGCTGAGAGGGTTTTGCGGAGGATCCCTGGGGTGTGAATGTGAGAAAATGAGAGAAGATAAGCAAAGGAGTATGCGACGGGTGGTTCCGCGAAGAGATGACCGAGAGGAGTCTGGAAAGTTGATGAGCGGGCATCTGAGATGGTGCTGAGTGGTTCCACGGATAGTGACAGAGAGAAGCCTAGAAAGTTGATAAGCGGGCACCCGGGAAGGTACTGAACGGGTTCTGCGGAGGACCCCTAGAGTGATGAGAGGGTTATGCGATGTATGTTGAGTGGGCACCAAGAGTAGTGCTGCATGGGNTAAGCGAGCACCCGGGAAGGTACTGAACGAGTTCTGCGGAGGACCCCTAGAGTGATGAGAGGGTTAGGCGATGTATGTTGAGTGGGCACCAAGAGTAGTGCTGCATGGGTTCCGCGGAGGATCCCTGGAATGCTGAGAGAGTTACGTGAAGAGCGTTGAGGGAGCACCAGGAGGGGTGCTGAAGGGATTCCACGAAGGATCCCTGGAGTGCTGAAAAGGTTACGTGAAGAGTGCTGAGTGGACACCAGGAGTGGTGTTGAATGGGTTCCGCGTAGGATCCTTGGAGTGTTGAAAGGGAGTTACGTGAAGAGTGTCGAACGGGTGTAACACCCTAGGTTAGCAGCTTATGCTTAAGTCATAATCTGCGTCTGCTAGGTTGTTATCTGCTGTGTGGGAATACTGGTAGTCCATACTTTACTTTGGAAAATAATTAAGTTTACTGAAAATGAGGACCCATTTTTTTTCTTTTTAAACATAATCTATCCGTCAATCTAGAGCCATGGGTGTGGACTATTTTTAGTCCTGTATAGTCGTATCACAGATAAATGCGTGTTTTGTCTGTTATACATGTACATACATAAACAGTAAAGTAAACAGTACCATGTGGGTCCAACAGTCAATGTCATACATGTCAAGACGTCATATACATACATATTATAAATGTTGCATGAATACATCAAAATACACATATAACTAGAACTACTAGCAAAAGATGGCATCTGATGACAGGGTCGGGATATAATGCTGGTCAGGTCTCTAGTTCATCCTCGCTGAACTCCTCCACCGGATCCTCCTCGGGGTCCTCCTCTAGATCCTCCTCCTCCGGCTCTGACTCCTCTGGCTCGTACATCGGCTCCGGCTCGTCCTCCTCGTCATCCTCCTCCATGGCTACCAAAGGATACTCCTCCTCGGGTGAGGAGGGCACTGGTACATCTG
>QANU01010729.1:0-12043 GCA_003254905.1 Nissolia schottii
GAAGGATGTCTCTTGCCCATATTGTGCTTCCCGCTTCGTGCCAAGCCAGGAGGGGCAGCTGTGCACTGTTTGTGATCTTGCGGTAGTGGGGGCCGATGCTTCCGGGCTGCTCTGTTCACCTACCCAGATACGTTGATTGAGCTACTGGACCAGGAACACTTTTCTTATATTTTGTTCCAGGCCAATTTTCAGCAGTAGATAGATCCCTATTGATAAGCTTATATTGTCATGGAAACTATGTTAGAAGCTAGAAAATGTGGAGGAATTACATTTTACTTTTTTGCATTCCCTTTTGTTTAGTTGAAAGTGATTTTCCTTGGAATAAATCCATTTCGTTTCCTGAGGGTTGTTTTAAGTTTTTCATACACAAGTGAAAGGTTGTATTTTAGATCAAACGATAGCAAAACTTTGCTAGTCTTCCAATTTGCCGTTCTATTTGGCAACGTACATAGTATGTCTGTGTTTAGTCGGAATTCACAGTCCGTTGGCTACAAGAATAGTGTCTTTGCTTATAGGTTGAACAACGCTTCATTCTTATATCGATTTTGTGCACGCAATTTACTCGTAAATTCTAGGCTAAGATTAGATTCTAGCAATTCTTTTTCAGGAACTTCCAATAACAAGTTAATTGGATAAATAATGCAAGAAACAGCTACAAAAACATATTTACACGATAGGAAGGGGCTAGGATTCCTAGTGTCATGCTGTTGTCTGCTGCTGTTCTCTTGTTAGGTTTCCACTCCTCCACCTCCTCCTCCTCCGCTGCCCGCGACTCCACCGGCAGCACCTGCAGCTACTCCGAACAAAAGTGAATTTCCAATTTCTGGCACGAACCCTAATCTTTCGGCTTTCGACCACTCAACGAGTGATGCTGTGCCAAGAAATCGCGGCCTTTCGCTTGTTCCTCTTCCAATTCCGAACCTGCAGGCGCGAAGAACGGCGCCCTCGCTGCCGCCACCGCGATCCTCGGAATGCCGAGAGAAAGCGATGCGGATCCAGATCCATGTTTAGACTCAGACGCATTCTTCTTCGAAGAGAACGTGGACAAGAAAACTTCCCTGGAGGCTGTTCCGGCGTGCTGCGGTGGAAGCATCGAGCTGAGCGGGAACACGCCACGGATGTTGTTTACGGTCGCGGGATCTTTCTCGAGCGCCTTTCGCGGTGGAGTAGCAGCGGGAGATTTCTCCTCTGTTTTCCGCAAGGACACCACCAACAACAACAAAGCTCGTGATGCGGAGCACCCGCACGTGCCTGCTTCCTCCGTGAAGTGAATGAGCGCCGCCGCAAGAGAGGTAATCAAGAAGGGTTTGTTTGCATTGTTTTTTCTTTAAAATATTTCTTTTTATAATAAAAGGTATTTTTATAATTTTAAGAATGTTTGAATATAACTTAAAATACATTTTTATATGTTTTATTAAAAAAAATACCAGGCAGGCCTATCAGGCTTCAGGCCAAGTCAGGCTTCCCAAACAGGCCAGGCCTAAAAAAAAGCCTATAACAGTTAACAGGTCAGGCCCAGGCCAACAATTTACGAAACAGGCCTGACCTGTTAAGGGTCCGGCCTGGCCTGACCTGGCCTGTTCCCACCCCTACTTGCGTGGATAGAAGAAGTGTCTGTTTATGTGGCTTCTCTAGTTCAAACTCACTGTAAATTCATTGTCTCATTGAAGACTTTGGGATAAAACATTTTTTCTCTTTTGAAGTGTAGGTTTTCTAATTTCATTTCTGTCTTCTCAGTTCTTTAGTTTCTGAAGACTCAAGGACGAGCAATAACAAAAGGATAATAATGAAATGCCATTGTGGGAAATGCAGTTTTGGTGACTATGTTCCTTTTACTTTACTAAACCCACACAATGTAGTTTTTCAACCTGCTATTTCCTTAATGAATTACATACAGAATGCAATTTAGTAAAACTACATTCATTTTCAGAGAATTTGGCAGGAATATTTTTCAAAAATTTTATACTTACTTTTGAAAAAAATATTCTCATCAATGCTTTGGTAGGAAACTTTCTGCCTATTTTTTTTTGAAGGGAAAGGTCTTATCCATAGTTCGGTGAGACACTTTCAAAATTTTACATACTTTTTTTTATTTTTTAGGTTGCCTGCCCGGTTTCTAAGGCTTAGCCTTGACTAATCCAGGTCGACCCGGGTCGCGCACCTGGCTATGGCGGGTGAGTCTCCCAGCGGGGATAACTGCGTACACAAGGTCTCGAACTCGGGACCTTGCTTAAGCGATACCAAGCTGCTTACCAATCATAGTTGATACTGCAACTTCATTTGCAAGTGCAACTACTCCCAAAATCTCATTTGCAGTCTAAGGTACTATGAAAATTCATTTACAACCTTAATTATTGTCACTCTTTAATTTAATATGATAAATCAATAAAAATGTGATGATGTAATAATGATAATAAATGGAATGACTAAATTTGACTTATAATTCAAATTTAAAAATTAAAAAGTTAAATTTTAAATTTCAAAAATTAAAATAATTGAGACTTAAATTTTTAGAGATCAAAATGTGCATTACTCTATTTAAATACTTTCCTGGCATTTGGTATGTGATAAAGAAAAAAAACCATAACACAAATTATCATTGTATAAATAGTTATGTTGTTGATTTAATTTGTGTTTTCGTTTAGTAAATAATATTTTTTTTAGTTCTTAAAAAAATGATTTTGGTATCACTTGAATAGGTAGATACTTAACGTCAGAACAAAGAACGAGATGGATGAATATGGAAGGAAAAGAGGTGGGAGAAAATATACAATGAATTTCGGTGAAGATTAACTTTAAATTTAGGGAATGAATTTTTTTATGTCATTTTTTCACATAGCAATGTTATGTTAGATCTCTTATTATTAATTGAGATGATAGAACACATGCATGAGATAAGCATAAAGGTTTTACAAACAAATATTTTAAGGACACTTGTTAAGGAATTTAAAATAGAAATGTTTCATGGAAAATATAAAAAAAATTTAAGTTAAGATTGCATTAAACACTTCAAGTTTTTATTTTTCCAATAAAATCTTATTATTTTAAGTTTTTTAACAAGTTTTCTAACGACACTTATTAGCAAAACTCATAAAAGATTGATGGTGAAAAATTTAAAATGACATAAGAGAATTCTTTCTCTTTACGTAAGTATATAGTATTTGGGTTACACAGAATTCCTTTTCTTGAAAACTATGAGCAGTACTTCCTCAATTTTAATTTAAAGGTTTTGTGAAAGACATTGGTTAAGGAGGTTAGAATAGAAAGTTTTAAACTTGTAATGTATTTCAATACAAGTTTATCATTTTTAGGATATTTGTTAGCAAAATTTTTAATTTGGTTAAATATGTTTGCAATCCCTAAAAAATTTCAATTTTTGTGTTTTACTTTTGAAAAAAAATATTAGAAAATAGTCATAACAAAATTTTTTTGTAGAATTTAGTCTCACTGTCAAGTTGAGTAGTTAACTGTTGATATGGCAATTAATGACTCAACTTGATGGCATGAATTAAATCCTACAAAAAAAAATTGTCAGGGTCAATTTCCCAATAAAAAATTTGTCAGGAGTAAAACAAAAAATTTATATTTTGTTTAGGATTAAAAACATATTTAACCATTTTTAATTTAACAATCCAATTAATTTTGATGACCTAGAGAGTCAAATTTTTTAATAAGTTATCATCTCAAAATCAGTGCTTCCTCCATTCCGTTATAACTATCTATTTTTTCTTTTACTTTTTAGGGATTTAAAATATTTTTTGATTTACCATATTTAGATGTAATTGTTATTTTTTTCATTCATACCCTTGATTGTAGTAAGCATTTATTAATATAATGAATGTAAAAAGAGCAATAATTGTATTGAAAATAGAATATATTTTATATAAAAATATATTTGTCAATTCATACTATTTTATGTATTTATCAAATTTATCTTAATATGCGTAATATTTGATTTTGTACAGTTAAAGCACAACGGAGAGGGAGTATTTTTTTTTCTTTTCAATAATACTCATTATAATTAACCATACAGTTTTAGTAGCATGCTTAGAATTCTAGCGAAACAAAATTATTTGTGGGCCAATTAATTGATTAAACTTGGCTGAGGACTTATTTCTAGGCATTAAATGCGCTAAGAGGGTAAGCTTTAAAATTTATCATTGGTACTTGGAGACAAATCATACATAATTATTATGACCTTGGACATGGTAGGTCGAAGAAGAGAAACATTTGCATGGTCATCAACCATAATTAATAACTGGGTCAAAAAAAATATTAGTATAAGAGTTTTACTAATAAATGTTATTACACATTTGTTAAAAATTAAAAAAAGTAAATTATTTATTAAAAACACAAATTTATTAAAATTTTAATGCATTGAACATGTTAAAAAAATTTAAAAAATATATTTATGACTTCTTAATAAGGGAGACTCATCACCTTTTCATGTGATTATCTCCGTCCATTCTTAAATGTAATTTTATCTAAACAAATTTTTAAAATTAGTTATCGTTTGATTAAATTAAAGAAGTATTAATTATTGTCTTTTAAACTATACCCCTATTTATCATAAATATTTATCTATTATTATATTAATTGTATTACAATTTTCTATAACAATATCTCACATTAATGGAATGGTAATTTAATTTAAACACTTGATATTTTCTTTAACTATGAGTAAATTAATTACTTTCTTAATATGCGTGTCTTTGTCAAAAGTGATATCTAAGAGTGGACGAAGGGAGTGTTATAAAGTGCATCTTGTTTTTATATACTTCTTCTGTTCTGTTTTAACTATCCAAAATCAAATACTACACATACCACAGTAAACAAAAAACATATTGGTAAATACATAAAATAGTATGAATTGGAAAAATTATCCCTATATAAAAAATAAATTTTTATTTCTAATACAATTATTACTCTCTTACATCCACTATACTAATAAATGTTTAACTACAACTATGGATATGAAAATGGAAAAAAAAGAAGAAGAAGAAGAAGTAATTACACACGGATACTATAAATGGACAAATATTTTAAAACCCTAAAAAATAGAAAATAGACACTTAAAATAGAATCATCTCTTCTTTTTTATCTATCCAATTTTGAATTTTTAGGATTTCAAAATATATGTCCATTTGCAATATTTAGGTACATTTTTATCTTTTCTTTTCATTTATACCCTTAGTTGATGTAAAGAGAATAATAATTGTATTAGAAATAAAAATTTACATTTTATATAAGAATAATTAACATTTTTTTAATTACTAAATGAAGTGAAAATCATATAAAATTAATATCTTAGAATCTTAAAAAATAACCAATTTTCTTACTTCATTATTAGTCATGTTTAGAAAAAAAAATTACGAGGATAAATTATCTTTTCACTTTTAAATATGCACGTGGATTAAAGAAATGATTAAAACAAACCTTGATGTTAGAGAAATTTATAGTATTTTATAAAAATTACTCTTATTACTTGTAATTATCTCTTTGTCAATTTTTCATATTCACTCTTTTTGCTTAATCTCTCTGCTCCATTACCTTCCTGTAATAGAGGCATAATTGAAAAAATAATTAATATATATTGTCTATATTTCATAAAAAAAAATTTATTTGTGAAGTAATAAAAATTCAAAAGTGATTTGAGAACGGAGGAAATGATAATTAAGAGTGTACTTGGTATGGGATAATCTAACTTTTAAATTATTTGACATTAATCCATATTGATCGATTTGGTTAGATAAAATTGTCAATAATCTAGATTATTCAGATAATTCACATTGTCTTCAAAATGGTCATGTAAGTTACCCCCACGAGCTAGGTGATGTTTATCTAGATTACAACCTCTCATATAATCCTAGAACTTTTGTTTCAGCAAAAATTTCGCCGACTTTACTAACACTCATCTTCCTCTTTAACCTTCACCTACCACTGCCACTGCCATCACCACTTGCCATCCACCTCCACCATAATTGCTACTATAATCACCACTACAACCACCGTCAATTCCTACCGCCAGTAGTACTGTCATCACCATCACCACCATCAAAACACCAATCAATTTTTATTATTTTTATTTTGTTGTATTATGGTTATTTATTTATTATATAGTTTTATTTAATTTATCATTGTTAATATTTATTATTTTT
This sequence comes from Nissolia schottii, assembly GCA_003254905.1. Lineage (NCBI taxonomy): Eukaryota > Viridiplantae > Streptophyta > Magnoliopsida > Fabales > Fabaceae > Nissolia > Nissolia schottii. The sequence goes on from QANU01010729.1 coordinate 6,159, forward strand.
AATTATTTTATTATGTTTAATTATTTTATTATATTTAATTTTATTTTTATTATTTAAATTTTATTATTATTTGGAGAGTGTTGTGATAAAATGCATATATTATCTGATAATTCTTTTTTTTTTTTTATGAACCATCATGTTTTGATTAATGAGCAATATCATTATTTTGGAGGGGGACCAAAAATTCAGGTGGTTCCCTGACCCATATATCAGAACCAAAAACAATAGCAGACTTAGTAATGTCATCGACAACCACATCACAAGAACTTTAGTAATGTTATTGACAACCACATTACAAGAACGTTTAACAAATCTAAAATCAACCGAATAAAACCAACATGCAAATGAAATAATGTCTTGAATAATAGAACCTAAGAGAGATAAATCTCCCTATTCAACAGTAATTCTTGAGACAACTTCCTTTGAATCACTTTCAATGTAGACTCTTTGGTACCTTAACTCAGCTACAAACAATAGAGCTTCACGAATTCCTGTCAGCTCACCTCTCACACTTCCTAAGACTCAAAAACCCCTGACTCTCTTTTCTACCACAAAGGAACCCAAGTGATACCTCACCACCATGCTCACACCATGGCTTTCCTGACTCTCTTGGCAAGCAAAATCAACGTTCACCTTTACCTTCCCAAGCTATGGGACTTGCCATCTTGTCATTGTTACTAACGACGACGCATCATGGATCTCTCTTACGATCCTCACGGAAAGCGTTAAAGGAATCCAACGCCATAGACATTAGCATCATCAGAGAACAAGCTCCACCTTCGGTCTAGATCGGGTTTCTCTCAAACCAAGCCGCTTGCCACAGGACAGATAAAGCCTCATTCTCCATTAGATTGAGGACCTCGAAAATGGCTCCTATAAAAGCCAATGTTGTGCGCCCAGTCATCAACTTCAACACAATATCAGGAGCCCCAGTCCAGACCACTTCCATCATGAACGAACAGTCCACCGATAAGTGATTCGACATCTCTAGAGTTGCCCCACACAAGTAACAATCCCCTGGAATCTCCACTCCTTTATGTTGTAGACACTAGACATGATTTCATTGGTAATTCATATCTCTACACAGTCTCCACATGAAAATCCAGTGTGTGGATTGAATGTTCAATCTTCATATCGATTTCCACAGCTGAGAAAACTCTGTTAGCTCTTGAAATTTATCATATCCAAGGGATGTTACCAAGTGGCTTCAAAAACACAAGAGGGGGGGTGAATTGGGTATGTAGGTTATTTTTAAATTCTTTGGTTTGATGCTAATAAATCACCAAGTATCAATGCAAATTATCAATGAATAGAGATAAAAGTAATCTTGAGCATAAACAAATTAAAGAGTTAAGGGATAGAGAAGATGCAAACTCAATTATCCTGGTTCAACCACCCTTGTGATCTACCTTCAGTCCCCAAGCAGTCCGCTCAAGATTTTTCCACTATTCTTCAATCTTGAAACTTAGGTGCTTGATGACCTTTACAAGATGAGCACTCTACTTGAGCCTCAAAACAATTTCCCTTAGGGATACCACCCTAATCACTTGAGAGGGATACCTCACCCTCTTTACAAGAAAATGATTTGTGTTTGATTTGAAACTCTCTTGAAGAGTAGATAATACAATTTGAAGGCCTATAGATGTGTATGTATGAAACTCTCTCTTTTTCTCAAATAGATGGCTCAAAGAATTTAATTAATGAAGAAGAGAATGTTAGGTGTTATGGAATTAATGTTCAACCTCTTCTTGATGAGTTTGATGAGTATTTATTAAGCCCAAAGTGATCCTAGCCGTTGTGCATTTAATGCATCTGAAGTCAGCAACCAGAACTAGCCGTTTTGGAGCTCAGAACTCGATCCATTCGAATGGCCCATTCGAATGTCTCACCTAATATAGCCGTTGATCATTAAATGCGCCTGAGTCATTCGAATGGATCTGAGTCAGCCATTCGAATGTATTTGCTTCACTGGGATCACCGAGGCATCAAACCCTAGGCATTCGATTATGCCATTCGGATTACCTTTGTTCATAAGACATTCGAATGTCTTGTTCATTAGACATTCGAATGGATCTATACAATTCATTCGAATGTCTCTAGGGTTTTGTCCAAACTCATTCTTTTTCTTCTTTTGCTTGATTTTTTTGATTTTGTTTGAACTAGTCTTTAAGGCATAAATCAAGATTCCTTTCTAAGAGCCATCTAAAGGAGCTTAAGGTGAGAGTTTAGATATACATCACCTTTAACATATTTTCTAGATCCTATAACTAGATCTTTTTGAGCTTTCTTGGACCTTTGGAAGCTTGCTTCATTTGTCTTCATCAAAACATTCTTCATGAGCATTCACAAGGGAAGCCTCTTGGATTTTCCTTTCAATTGTGCTCCTCCAAGCTTCCTTTTAAGTCGATTTTACAGTGAACATACTTCTGTTGTTTGGGAGCCAAAAATATGAGTCAGCCATCAGTGTAGAGCTCAAAGGAATATTGCAAATAGCATTTACTTGATTTGGAAGGAAAATCCCCTCAACCAAGTCCATGTCTCAAGGCCTAGACTCTGGCAAGAATAACTTATTCACTATGCAAAATCTATTCTCAAACACATCCATAGAATCTGGGACCGTTCTTCCTCTCAGTAGGATCCAAGGGTCTTTATAAATAGATGTATTCTTCCCATCCCCTATGCGAACACAAATCCCTTCCAACAAAACTTTCCTCTTTCCCACTATACTTCTCCATGTATAGGAAGGTTATGAACCAATCGGATCACTAAGAAAGTCCCCACCTTGAAAATACTTAGCTTTGAATAGGCGAGCAACTAGAGAGTCTTGTGAGGATATAAAACTGCAACCTTGTTTGTCTAGCATAGCCATAATGAAAGTATGTAGATCTTTGAACCCCATTCCTCCACTTGACTTTGGCCAACATAACTTCTTGAATGACACGCAATGGATCTTCCCTGCATCAGTATTCTGTCCCCACCAAAATTGAGTCATCGTCTAATTTAGCTCAGAGCATAGTGAAATAGGAATTTTGAAAACTCCCATAGTACCGGTAGGGACAGCTTGAGCAACAACCTTTATTAGCACCTCTTTTCCTCCACTAGATAATAGCTTCTTTTTTCACCCTTTGACCATTTTCCACACCCAGTTCTTAAGAGGCTGAAAAGTGTAATTTTTTGCACGTCCCACCATATTCAGGAGCCCCAGATAGTTTTCCTTCAAAGCAACCCGTTGGATATGGTAGATTTTAACCAGACTCTCTTTTAACTCCACTGAGACATTAGGACAAGAAAAGATAGAGGATTTATCAAAGTTAATATGTTGCCTAGATTCAACTCTAATCCTCTCAAGAATACCCATAATTATATTCAAACCCTCCTTTATAACTTTAAAGAAAAGAAGATTGTCATTCGCAAAGAACAAATGCAAAATCAGAGGGGTTGTTCTAGCAATCCTGATCCCCGAAAAATCACCTCACATTTTACCAGTATACAACATAGAGGAAAGAACTTTAGTGCATATAACAAACAAATAGGGAGATAAAGGGCCACCTAGCAATCCCCTGCCGGGACTAAAATAGTCACTAGGAAATCCATTAACCACCACATAATAAGAGACAAAGGAAATGCACTCCATCAATCTATCCACCCACAAATTTGGAAAGCCTGTTCTCCTTAACATGACTTCCAAGAAACTCCACTCCACCCTCTCGCAAGCCTTGCTCATATTCAATTTCATTGTTGCAAAACAATTTCCTCCAAATCTCCTGTGTCTAAGAGCATATGTCAACTCGTAAACAATAACGATATTATTCGTGATAAGTTTATTCTACATGAAAGTACTCTAAAAATCTAAAATAAGATAGGGTAAAAAAAACCTTTAACCAATTAACAAGAGTCTTACTAATCACCTTATATATGACATTACAGAGATAAATGGGCCGATATTGGGTCATACTCTCTAGAGGATGTGTTTTTGGGATCAAAGCAATAAGCGTTGTATTCATCTTCTTATCAAACATTTCCTCATCTTCTTATCAAACATTTTTGTTTCGGTTCAACAATTGCTTTCTCATCCACTGTGTTACCTCCAACAATTCATTTTGCAACCACGACACCATGAACTGTAGCTCTAAGATGAACTTCTTTTTTCTTATCTAAGAGGATCTCAATAAGGTGCTGACGATTAAAGATGTTCTCCCATTCTGTAATCATCCTTACAGCTCATTCCCATGAAAGGTAGAGAGAAGTATGAGAACTCTCCCTCGCCTCAGCTGGAAGGGTGATAACAGGTGCCAGTGGAAGAAGAGTATGGATACGATGCATTAGCTCCAATGTGACAAATATGCCTACCAAGCTACCAATCGCCACCTTATAAGTCATTATGTGTGTGACGTCAACCTTGGCGACTCCCTGGGTGGGATCAAGCCTGATGCTCGAGATGGTTTGGGGCTCTGTCCTCAAAACTCGAACTCAATCCATCAAAACCTAGAACAATATGCCAAGGGGATGAGAAAACAAGTTTCCTGAATGGCTATCTAGGCACTAACTAGGTGTCAACGCATAGGGTTCTAGCCGTTTAGGCCATTTCTCTGCGAACATGCATCAAAGGTTTATTCATTTAATTATTTGAACCTAGTCTCGCAACGATTACCAATTATCCTAGTATTTTCTTTACCTATAACACTTACCATTCAGTTAGAAACATACAATATAAACAACACATCAATCTACTGAATATGGAAATAAAGAATGTTATACATGAATGTGTTATGAATTATTCTTCTTCGCTATACTTATTATTTGTACCCTTCGATATGCTGGGGGAACCGATTTACCTACCCAAGGACATGCAACATTAAACAGTTGGTGGAGTTGAGCCTAATCTATTGTAGTTAACCACATATAAAACTTGAGATAGTCAGTCATGATTGAAGGGATTTTTTCTTTTTGCTTTCCTTTTAGTACTCATGAAACCTCAGAGTACAACCTCTAAACCAATACAAGGGCGTCGAGGCAGCCAGCTATTGCACTAGCCCAAAGGACACACTCCACTTGGGAAGCATCATTATGCATTAACTTAGTAACTATAAGTGTGTTATAAAAGTCTTATGGATATTTTCTCAAAAAGGAATTAGCTTTTCATGGGGAATTCTTATATTCTTTATGTCTTATAACACACTTATAAAAAAAATGTCGATATGCAATGAATTCATCAATAGAACAATATATCGAAACACATGAACGTCTTATCAATACACTAACAATTAGAAATCATACTCAACATTATTCATTGTTGAAAGCTTATTTTTTACACTTTCGTCATTTTTACATATCCTTCTTTACAGCTTTCAGATTCTCAAGGAATCCAATTGCAGTATAGTCGGGTATAATCGTATCCACAGAGAGTTGCATAAATACCGTTCTTGAGTTTGTTAATTAAACAACAAGGTGAAGGATTGGTTGATTGATACTTAGATAAATAAATAAATAACATAAATATAAATAGGCAACAAATCAGAGGTAGATCAGGGAACTTGTTGGGAATTGAGTCCTATTATAGTTTTATGCATTCATTTACTCAATACATCAGAATTATCATTTCTTTGATTTCTCGCCACCAGTTCTTAACTTTTTCATCTCTCTCGAGCATGAAAAGATCATTAGGTTTCCTCTATTATGCTGTCAATTTCTTGCACAAACTTAACAAAGTAAACCAACATTATTTCAGGTGTTAAAACGACTAATAACCCTAACTCTATCTCTAGCAATTAGGTTTATCAGATGAATTGATTTAGTTCTAACTTTATGATGTCGTTCTCACACGCAACCATGCAGTTTGAAATTAGGTTTTAGGTAGCTAATCTAAAACAAGCATTAAGCGTAAA
>QANU01010760.1:709-27071 GCA_003254905.1 Nissolia schottii
CGGGTAAGCCGGTATGCGTAAGAGATCCCCAGAGTTCTCCCATGCACTATGTATTTACAAGTATGAGCAAAGACATGAATGTATGTATGTATGCGAGTATGTATGTATTTATATATGTTTATGCATTATGTATCGTCAAGGGAGCGTCCCGAGACGAATATTATGTCTTTAGCAGTAACGTAAAGTTAATGAGCACGAGAACCTAGATAAAAAAGAATAAATCCCCAGTCACCTAGTAAAGTAGATAAAGCCATTCAGGACCTAGGCAAAGATAATAATCAGTAGGGGTATTAGTATGCATGACACTTAGAGGTATTCCTGGGTGGCCTGGAAGATAACGGAGTAATGAACGATAGACACCGTGAGGAACTCCCACTGAGAACCTACCGTTCTCACCCCCACTCCTTATGGGTCCAGGTATGCAAAGCAAAGGGATCGACGAACGACCGCAGTAGGGTGATTACCGGCCGAAGCCAAATGACGACGTCAGCAATAGGTTGATAGATATTTTGTACTAGGATCTATGACTATTGTTAACTGTTTGTATCATTATTTATTAATAAGCAGGGTGTAATTATCTGGTGGACCTTGAATTGCGCTTATATGTATATTTATATTTCTCCAGCTTGTCACTATCTTAACTGACAGGTACGTTAGCATTTGTACATATATGTTTTCTTGTTCACACACGGCTCCTAATTTGCAAACTGATACAGTAACAGAATAATTTTCAAAATGGTCCATATTTTCAAGTGAAAAATATTTTCCAAGTTAAAAGTAGGGGCTAAAAGTAACCCCACCAAAGTAGAGAACAACCTAGTGAGCATTGTTTACTACGTACGGGTAAACAGTTACATAGGGGTGTTTCATGTTGCAGTGGATCCTAGCAAAGTAGAGGCAGTAAGGACTTGGGAGAGACCCACCTCAGTTACGGAGATCCGGAGTTTTCTAGGTTTCGCAGGGTACTACCGGCGATTCATCGAGGGATTCTCCCAAATAGTATTGCCACTGACGAAGTTGACGCGTAAGGGAGTCAAATTAACATGGTCACCCGAATGTGAACGGAGCTTCACGGAGCTGAAGGAAAAGCTGACCATGGCTTCGGTCTTGATATTACCCGATCCTTAATTGCCTTTTGAAGTATATTGCGACGCATCAAAAGCAGGATTAGGATGCGTGTTGATGCAGCAATGGCAGGTAATCGCCTATACTTCGAGACAATTGAGGCCTCATGAGACCAACTACCCCACGCATGATTTGGAATTAGCCGCGGTAGTTTTTGCGCTAAAGATTTGGAGGCATTACTTGTACGGAGTTCGGTTCGAAGTGTTTTCCGATCATAAAAGTTTGAGGTATCTTTTTGATCAGAGGGAGCTTAATATGAGACAGAGGAGGTGGACCGAGTTCTTGAAGGATTATGACTTCGGCCTGAATTATCACCCGGGAAAGGCCAATGTGGTAGCTGACGCCTTAAGTCAGAACTCGTTGCATATGGCCCATCTAATTGTACGGGAGACACAGTTACTTGAGGAGTTCCGTGATCTCGACCTAACCGTCGCCCGTCGTATCGGCCGTCTAATATTATGTCCTTTGCAAGTCACGAGCGATTTTAAGCAGCGAATCATGGAGGCTCAAGAGGCGTGCTATGAGAATTCGTGGAGCCAGTTTCGTAAGGCTGTAGCAGCAAGGAAGATCAAGGAGGTAACCATTGACCCAGAAGGGATGTTACGGTTCTGCCAGCGCATCTGTGTGCCCAGAGAAGGCAGTCTGCCAGAGGATATCTTACGAGAAGGGCATAAAAGCCAGTTTACGATACACCCAGGGACTACCAAGATGTACCACGACCTGCGGAAGATGTTTTGGTGGCCAGGGTTAAAGGGGGATGTAGAGGACTGGGTACAGAAATGCTTGGTTTGCTAGAAAGTGAAGATTGAGCATGAGAAGCCACCCGGGTTACTGAATCCTCCGGAGATTCCCGAGTGGAAATGGAATGGGATCGCGATGGACTTTGTCACTGGACTACCACGTATCCGAACGGGAATGGATGCAGTATGGGTAATTGTAGACAGGCTGACTAAATCTGCTCATTTTATCCCTGTCAAAATGAACTACTCGATGGAGAAGTTAGTGCAGGTATATCTGAAGGAGGTGGTACGGTTACACGAAATCCCCTCTTCTATTATTTCGGATAGGGATCCCAGGTTTACCTCTCGGTTCTGGACAGCCTTTCAAAGAGCTCAAGGATCACAATTGCATTTGAGTTCGGCGTATCATCCTCAGACAGACAAGCCAGTCAGAGAGAACTATCCAGACTTTGGAAGATATGCTACGGGCATGTGAATTAGATACCCCCGGGAACTGGGAAGAACTGATGCCCCTTGTAGAGTTCTCGTATAATAATAGTCACCAAGCCAGTATAGGCATGGCCCCTTTCGAGGCCCTCTACGGCCGGAAATGCCAGTCGCCGCTTTGTTGGAATGATAGCAGGCAATACCAAGGGCTGACTCCAGAAGAAAAGCAAGAGGCAGAAGATATGATAAAACTGGTGCGCCAGAGGATGCTTACAGCGCAGAGCCGGCAAAAGAGTTATGCGGACACCCGCCGGAGACCCCTAGAGTTTCAAGAGGGAGATCACGTATTTCTGAAGGTTACGCCAGCGACTGGGATTGGCAGATCCTTGAAAGTCAAGAAATTGAGCCCCCGATTCATGGGTCCCTTTCAAATCTTGAAACGCGTAGGGCCAGTGGCCTACAGGATAGCTCTTCCGCCGAACTTGGCCAACATCCATGATGCCTTTCACGTATCCCAGCTACAGAAATACTACGCCTTTCCAGACCATGTACTGCAGCCAGAACAAGTACAGCTAAGAGAAGATCTAGTTTTACCTCTTAATCCTCAGCGAATTATTGACCGCAAGACTCGTCATACACGGAGTAAGGAGATTCCCATGGTGCGGGTAATATGGGCAAATGGAGAATTCGAAGAACAGACGTGGGAATTGGAGGAGGAGATGCGAAAAGCTTACCCTGAGCTATTCTGAAGGTACGGATTCCAACTATACTTAAATTTCGAGGACGAAATTTTTCTAAGGGGGGTAGAATGTAACATCCCGACTTTCCTTAGGAAGACCTTAGGCACGACTTATGACTCTGGCTTAGGTAAAAAGTACAAAGTAACCCGAATTTGGGTTAGAGGGAATTTATTTATGAGGCCTGTCCCCCTTAAATTGAAGAGAAAGCTAGGAGGTTATGCTCTTGTTAAGCCTCGGGAGGTTCGAGTCCAATTTCAGAACAAACAGGAATCCGGTGGGAGGTCAAAGGGATCTGTGAAGGATTGGCTGACGGAAACAAGTACTCGGATACCTTGTTTCGGAGCGCCATCCTGACCAGAAAAATTCGCGGATCATAAAGTATATTTGTCATATTTTTCCAAAGGCCGTGTGTGGGGCAGAAGCGATTAAATGTGCCTAAAATAGAGCAAGAGTGAGGATATTTAAAGTGACTATAATAAAATAATAATATAATAATATAATAATAATTAGTAGCGGCGCCGCCCTGAAAAAGCTGCCGACGCATTTATAAAGCCGCGTGTAATGATTACGCCGCTGAGCGATAAAGTACAAGCCGCTCAGCGATAACAGCTTAATCGCTCAGCGGTGGTACTCAAACCGCTGAGCGATGGACCCAGAATTTGCCTATAAATAGGAGGGCCGAGGCACTCATTTGAAGCATCCCCTTCCATCCACAATACACCCCTCTTCCACCAAAACTTCATTCTTTCTTTGTATTTTTAGCTTAGTTTAGGTTAGGAACAAAGAGGAGGCTTGTGAAGGAGCGGGGAGATCGAAGAAACTCGGCGAAGCGTTGTCATGATAGCGTGGTAACGTGTCATGGTAAGCGTCCAAACCTTGCCTTCGAGATACTCTTGTAAGATGGATTTGTAATCCTCTTGTTGTTGGGATTTTGATCATTATTGTAGTATGATTGTATCCATGTAACTATTGCATATGAATTTATCTATTTCTTATGATTCGCTTGAATGATTTTATGCTTAATGCTAGTCTTTGTTTAGTGTTTTGTTCTTAACTTGAGACTTAGTTGTATGAACGGGAGTTATATTAATTAGGTTATAACCAAGTTAAGATCAATATTGCTATGCTAGGCTAGATTCTAGACTCGAAAGTTGTGAACTAGAAGTTACAATCATTGGAGTCTGATCTAAATCAATTCATCTAACTCTGGTTGCCATAACTGGGAAAAAGTTAGCCGTGTTAACATCTGGAATAACTCTGGTGTACTTTGTTAAAGCTTGTGTACGAAAGTGACAAATTTAACAATGGAAACCTGTGATAAACCTGTGACAAATAACTCTGGTGTACTTTGTTAAAGCTTGTGTACGAAATGTGCCTAAACAAAGTTAAGAACTGGTGGCTGGCAATCAATGAAATGATAAGTTCTGTGTAATAAGTAACTGGATGCATGAAACTATGATATGATTCAATTCCCAACAAGCTCCGGAACTACCTCTGATTTGTTGCCTATTTACTTTTTATGTCGTTTATTTATTTATTTAGCTATCAACTTTATCAAATCCTTTACTCCATTGTTTAATTAACTAAACTCAAGAATGGTAATTTTGCAACTCTCTGTGGATTCGACTATACCCTACTATACTGCAATTGGATCCCTTGTGGATCTGAAAGTCGTAAAGTAGGATATATATTTAATTTGAACGACAAAAGCGCAGATAAGCTTTCGACGAACTTGGCACAGTTATGGGAAACCAGACTATGTCAAGATTGGACGTTGCCGGGGTGTTGCGTCAAAATTACATAGCTTGAGTTTTGTTTGATTAAACAATTGTGAATATTTGTAAAATATTGTATAGTTCTTATTTTTACTTCGTGAACTCTCTTGTTCTAATCTCATTTGGCTAGTGTGAATTTTTCTTAGCAATTGCGAGGTAAGACTTCAAAAGAACAATTATTATTTGACCCTGAGATTGAAGCTACTTCAAGGAAAATCAGTAGGAAGAAGAAAAAGCAACTAGCCAAACAAAGAGCGGAGCAAGAAACAACTTCATCATCAACTTCTTCAACCAACCAAGAAGAAACCATGGCTGACACCTCTGGAATTGGTGATAACACTGGAGCTGGCAACACTATAGGAGCCAGTGACAATAAGGGTTTTGTAAACTTTACCCCTAGAAACATCATAAGAATGAGCAGGACTACTGGAGCACAAAGGTCACCTCAGATGCAACCTGGTCTGGTACAATTATTATATGCTAACCCTTTTGCAGGTTTGGATCATGAGGATCCGTATGCTCATTTGACGAAGTTTTATGAACTCTGTGGGACCGCGGGAATGTCTGAGGCGGACGAAGAATCTATCTTTTTAAGGATGTTTCCCCTGACACTGATCGGGAAAGCCAAGGAGTGGTTGCTTGATCAACCACAACATATCTTGTCAAACTGGGATCAATTGGAGGAAAAGTTTTGTGCGGGGTACTTTTCTCAGTCTAAGTTTATGGATTTAAAGACTTCAATTTCTACATTTGTTCAGCACCCGGAGAAAGTCTCTGCGAGGCCTGGGAGAGATACAAATCCATGCTGAGAAAATGCCCTAATCATGGGTTCGACGCGAGGACACAAATTCATATCTTTAGGAATGGACTCCAACAACAGCACAAACTCATGCTTGATGCTGCAGTTGGTGGACAGATAATGTCCAAAATTCCTGAAGAAGCTATCTCCGTTATTGATTCCATGGCCTTGACGGATCAACAAGGCCAGTACCACAGAGGACCTAGAAAAGGAGGCATGCTTGAACTAGGAACAAACGATGCAATCCTTGCTCAAAACAAGCAACTCCAACAACAAATAGACGAGGTGAAGAAGGCCCTAAACGAGTTGCCAAAGCAGATCAAAGAGGCTCGCGATGCAAAAAAGGCAACAGGTATTTCAATGTGAAATTTGTAATGGTGATCACCCGTCTGTTAACTGTCATTTCAGGGAAGAGGAGGTTCACTTCCTTGACAACCAGCAAAGGCCGCCCTATCAAAATAATTTCCAAAGGGGGCCGAATCAAAATTTTCAACAGTCATGGAGGCAAGAGGCTGGACCTTCATTCAACAAAGCTCCGCAACAGCCATATCAACCACCCTGCCCATATCCGAATCAGCCACCAGTTTATCCAAGTTCCAAAATAGAGGAGACGTTTAATCAATTTATGCAACAATCAATGATCAATCAAAAGAATAACGAAGCCTCTATTAGGAGTTTGGAACTACAACTGGGACAATTGGCTACTGATATGGTGGAGTTGAAAAAGAAGAGATTCACGGCCAACCCGGAGCTAAACCCTAAAGACTCTTGCCATGGAAAGAGGTCTGATGATGAGGAAGGGAGCTAGAAGAAAAAGGCGTCGAGCTAATGACGTTAAACTAAGCGCTGCCTGGGAGGCAACCCAGTGTTTTGTGAGTTTTATTATTTTAGTAGTTTATTAATTTTAAAGGTTAATTAATTTAAGGTGTTAAGAATATTTTTATGAAATATGGTGGAAAAGAATTAAAGGTTATTTTATGTGATTAGATTTAAATTCTTAAGTGCTAATCTTTTTCAATTAAGCTTACTCGAAGCATTTGGAATTTAAAACTAATGACTAATTTTAAAACCTTTAAACAATTGTCTGAAAAAGGTGCATCATGATTTGAAAATAAGATTCTTAGCTGATTCAATAAATTGGAAAATTTTGAAGAAAAATAATCTTTCTAAAAAGCACCTTAAGATCAATGAAATGTTTTATTTTGAATCCATTGTGAGAAATTCTGTCCACAATAAGCGGGGAATTCTGTCCGCAGTTATAGGAAATTCTGTCTACAACAGGATTCAAAATAAAACCATGATCTCTCTAATGCTACTTGGAAGAAAGGGAATTTTTGGATTGTTTTTGCAGGCCGGAAAACAACCAATGAAGTTTCCTAAAAACATCAAAAGAGAGACACACTTCTAGAGGACGAAGAGCATGATTCTTTGAGAAGATGAGCCTCTATCTCCTCAACATATTGAAGCAAGATGAAGTAGCTTAAACAGCTGCAAGAAGGCTACTTCAAGAAATTCACCATGAACAGGGAGCATTTTAATTTTTTAGCACCTTTTTTAATTAATTTCCTTAGTTAAATTTTGTGCTTAAGACTTGTTTGTTTAAAAACAAAGTAGTGGTTTATTTACAGGGGATTTGATGCATGAACACAAATAAATCATGAATTAAATTAATTCAATATCCATAATGGACCTTTGTGATACATGCATAGTACCATGAACATGTCGTGATGCATATTTCTACTTGATTGCATAGACATAACCTTGAAGATGTTTTTAAATCAAGGAAATAAAACCTACCCAAGTACGGGAGTGAGCCTAAACACTTAGTGAGATAGAGAGAATCACCATTGCTTTTGCACAATTGAATTTGTTTGAGTCTCTGATTTTGATAATTGTATGGAAATAATAGGAAATGATCAAGGCATTCTGTTCTTTAGAATTAAACCCACTTGGCCAAATAAAGCCTACCATAATTAGGAATATCCTTTGCTACCCCGTTTGAGCCTAACATGAGAAATTTCTTGTTCCATAATCCCTGAACCTTAAAAGGAAAAACAATGATCTTTTAATATCCGGAATTAAGAGAGCATTCAAAATGGATTATGTGCAAAAATCCAAGTCAGGGGGAGACAAGAATGGGTAAAAGTGGGAACGTACAAAAGATGAATTAAAAAGAACAGAATCAAGCAAGAACAAGAAGACAAAATCTTATTCCTAATCCAAAAACAAAAAGAAAAAGGATTGAGGAAAAGAATAAAGAGAATAAGGGGGTAAGAAGCAAAATGGAGAAAAGAAAACAGGTGACAACAAGAAGTTGGTCTTAAATGCTCTCTTAATTGGAAACTTTGTATAACCAGAAAAACGGATTTTTCTTGTAGCCTGGCCCCATTACAATCCTTTTAAAGTCCTTCTGTGATCCTTGCATGACCATACTCTTACATTGAATCTTGAGACAGGTAACAAATTTAAATTGTTAGATTCAATGGTGATATTGAGCGAAAACACCAACCCTAAATTGGTCCACTGACCATTGTGTGCATAAAGATAATTTCCTTGATGGACAAGACATTGGATAGTGTGATTGGTTTATGGCATTCAAGTAATTGTGCATTCGATTATGTTAAGGTTACTCTATGGTGTCTCACAGGTCTCAAGCATAAACCGTCTGGAATATTTCAATTCATTGCATTAACCGATTGTTAATAAGCATCGATCTTTTGTAAAATGATTCTATTACCTCTTGTTTAAGGACAAACAAGGTCTTAAGTCAGGGGGAGTGATAAGTGCCCAATTTACGCAATTTTGACCTATTAAGAAGACACTTATTTGCTTATGTTTTAACAAATATCTAACTTAATTCCCCATTTTTGTAGGATTTTAAATATATTCTGAAGATGGATGCAAGCAGAATTAATTGGAGAAATAATCCCATAAAGAATGAAGAAAAGGGCACAATAGGAAAAAGAGCTTAAAAGAGGAACCAGGCATGAAGACCGCTCAGCGCAAGTACCATCTCGCTCAGTGCACTAAAAACAAAGGCCGCTCAACGGCTGTACCCTGACCGCTCAGCGGATGTACCACCGGAGCCACTTGCAGCTGCCGCATTAAATGCGCAAGCTGGAGCCAGCTTGGAAGCGGCGCCGCCCTTAAAAAGCTGCCGGCGCATTTATGAAGCTGCATGTAATGATTACGCCGCTGAGCGATAAAGTACAAGCCGCTCAGCGATAACAGCTTAATCGCTCAGCGGTGGTACTCAAACCGCTGAGCGATGGACCCAGAATTTGCCTATAAATAGGAGGGCTGAGGCACTCATTTGAAGCATCCCCTTCCATCCATAATACACCCCTCTTCCACCAAAACTTCATTCTTTCTTTGTATTTTTAGCTTAGTTTAGGTTAGGAACAAAGAGGAGGCCTGTGAAGAAGCCGAGAGATCGAAGAAACTCGGCGAAGCGCTGTCATGATAGCATGGTAACGTGTCATGGTAAGCGTCTAAACCTTGCCTCCGAGATACTCTTGTAAGATGGATTTGTAATCCTCTTGTTGTTGGGATTTTGATCATTATTATAGTATGATTGTATCCATGTAACTATTGCATACGAATTTATCTATTTCTTATGATTCGCTTGAATGATTTTATGCTTAATGCTAGTCTTTGTTTAGTGTTTTGTTCTTAACTTAGTTGCTGGGCTTAATACGAGACTCCGTAACGGGGCAGAGATCTTGATATCTTTACCCCAGAAATCTAAATTTTTACAAAATTCCGAAATTACCCCCTAAGGTCCCCAAAATTCCCATTTTGTCCTTTTTACCTGAAAAACCCATTTTCTCTAAAATTTCATTTATTGAACCCAAAGAGGCTCGGGACTCTGCCTTAAGGTTCTTGATAGTTTGTGATCCATTTTGCATGTCAAATTTTATAGTTTTAGTCCCTATTTTTCAAAATTTCCATTTTGCCCCTAATTATCCGAAAATATCGTTTCAACTCAATTTACCCGAAAACTCGTAGAGGACTCCAAAATTTTTACAGCTTAACACCCCCACTCAATTTTTCGCATAGATTTCAAAATGGGGTTAGTTTTTCAAGACAAAAGCTCCTTCCTACAGAACCAAACCAAACCCAAAACCAAACCCCAAAGTTTACCAATTTTCTAAATTCTCTAGACAAGGTTTTGACATATTTTCCTTGGCCAATTTCTCACCACAAAACCCAAATCAAAACAGTCACAACTCAGATTTACACATGCATGAAGATAAATATTCAGAACAAGCAAATTTAGAGTTAAGGAAACAAATCTTTGAGCCTTGTCTTGAAGGCTATTAACCCCATTGCCTCGGGGGACCAAGAAACCCACCCTAAGGCACCAAAGCAACAGCAACAACAACTCAATTTGGAGGTGATGGCTTGCATGTTCATTTTGAGACCAATGATCTCCAAGTGAAGACCAAAAGGAATGAAAGTGAATTTGGGTGATGGATGTGTTGATGATATGAAATGAAGTTGAGTGTGGTGTCTTCATGCCGAGATGTTGATGAGAAGTAATAAGGGTGAAGCGATGATGAGTTTGAATGAGAAGAGGAGCTCAGTGATGAATGAAGAGGATTGTGGTGATTTGGTGATGAATGGAGAGGATTGTGGTGATGATGGAGAACAAAGATGATGGGTTCGATTGGAAGCAAAGGGTTGTTGATTGAAAGAATTTCTTTCTTGAAAGTATAAGGAACTGTAAGGAAAAAGGAGAAACCAACAAATGCAATTTTCAAGCATATGCAAATGGAAAAATTACATGAACATAGGTAAAGTTCAATAAAGTTACATCGACTTCTCTTCTATTTTAAAAAAATTATACTCACATCTTTCTTAGGTATCATTTATTATTAAAACATTTATTTAATTACATCCTTTAATTTTTTACACTCAAAAGTCTTCTATTTTTGGACCATTCTTACGCACAAGAGGACTAGAGATGAAAGAGGAGGGTTGAGGTCTATTGATCATAAAAATGTTATGCATAATTAAAAAAAAAAAAAAAAAACCCTTAATAATAAAAGGCGTCTAACTCTAAGCATTAGGGAAAGTTAGTGTTCATAAAAGGAAATTAGTGTAGTTTTCACAAATAGAAGGGACGGCTTAATTTCTGTGTAATTCACCCTATAAACTAACCTCTAAAAGCTTAGATAAGAATCCTCTGTAGTTTCTAGTTCCACGGGAGGATACAGATTTTTTGCAGTAACATTTTGCGATACAACAAATTTGTTAGATAAAAAAAATGAGGATCTCAAGCTTGTTTGCATATAAACTAGGGTCCATTTCCTAAAATTCTTATGTAGGCATTGCCTACCACGTTAACTCTTAGACACTCCATTATGAACATTCAGAATATATAAACCACTTTGGAAAAGTTCTACGGTAAATTAACCAGAACAGTCAAATAGATGCAATACTGATTTTGTCAATCAAAGTCGCTTCAAGTAACATGTAGTGTAGCTACTTAGAAGTTGTTCTGAACCATTATTGAAAGATAGCACAACTAGAGTAATACTGACGGGGGAGTCTAGTAAAATCCGTAGCTCACTGCGAATCCATTCCCACCCTTTAGCCAGCAGGCCAATTCATCTGTCGTCCCCCAAGGAGATGCACATGAATGTGGTAAACTGATTGGCCTGTCAAAGATGAATTATACAGAACACTCATTCAAGAATCAATAATTCAGACAAAAAAAAATGATTAATGTCCAATTTTGTCCCTAGACTTGACACGCGTACCCAACCTAGGCCTTGAACAAAAAAAAATGACTTGTTAGTCCCTGACTTCGATCAATAGACCTGTTAGTCTCTACATCCATGAGCTTTACTTAACATATCCTAAGTAGTCTCTGAACTTTAGAAATCCAATCCTAGGTAGTCTCTAATAATTGTGAAGTTCGGGACTACTTACGGCATATTATGCCAAGTTCAAGGAAGGAGGTACAAACGGGTCTAATGGGGCACACTTGTAAAATCTAAGGGACGAAGTTGGGCATTAACCCAAAAAATAATAAATAA
Organism: Nissolia schottii; assembly: GCA_003254905.1. Taxonomy (NCBI): domain Eukaryota; kingdom Viridiplantae; phylum Streptophyta; class Magnoliopsida; order Fabales; family Fabaceae; genus Nissolia; species Nissolia schottii. Next base: position 12,359 of record QANU01010760.1, read on the forward strand.
ATAAATAAATAAAAAGATGATTTTTTAAAGTTCAAGTGTAGGTAGGCATGGAGAAAAACACTTACATCCCTTTGGCCCATCATTAATTACAACCCTGAAGCCATCATCAAGACCTTCTTGCTTTGCAATCAGCTTAGCTGTATAAAGGAGGAGGCCGAGAATGTCTATGTGCCTCTCCTCAGCCTGGAAAATAATAATGACTTAATAAATAAAAATAGAAGAAACATAATTGAAACAAAACGCAGAACACATGTAGTGGTGGTCCTAGGCGTCCAAGATTTCCCTCAGTTTGATTTGTTAATGAAAATAAAATAAACTGTCATGAGTGTTAGTTCGAATCAGACATGGGAATAACACAGTAAATCAAATACTAAATATAAAGAGTACAACTACATTTTAGTCCCCCATAACAAAAATGGGTTTTACCAGATTGGTCCCTCAAAGAAAAATCAAGTACACATTAATTGTAGTTTTACTCAAATAGAGACTAACATAATAATCAACTACATGATTTTTCTTTTAGGGACCAATTTGCTAAGACTTACTCTTTTTACGGACTAAATATAGTTTTGCTCAAATAGAAATAATATATTGTGCCACCCAAAGTTGAACTATTCCTACGGTTCTTGAACCAGAGAAGGCTAAACACACAGGATAGATTGAGGACACTCAACACTGGTAACATCTCTGATCCAAAGTGTGTGTTTTGTGAAGAGCCTGATGAGACACTTGACAATTTATTCCTAACGTGTAAGTTCTCTTGGTCCCTTTGGATGCTTTGGGTTGGGTAGTGCCAAATAACTTAATTGTTTTTCTGCAATCATGGGAACAAGGTGAACCAAATGGTGTATTAAAAGAACATGGCTAAGATTAAGGGAGTGACAAGAAAAACTGTAATTAGAGACAAGGAAAACGATGATGCCTCTACAATGAGAAAAGAAAAGAGAGAGGTCTCTTTTTGAGACTGACATGAAGAAGGGAAGACGAAAGAAGTACTCAAGCGCACTATTTGATAGTGTAAGAATTGGTATCAATTATAAACTGCTGGCTGAAAATGCTTGAAGATTTTATTAATTGTGCTAGGAATTCCAGAGGGGAATGCCTAAGCAATCGTACAATGGGTGGCTTGATGGCCGAATAGGTAAAATGCTGATAATAGAAAAACAATCCTGGGAATTAAGGATCCCTTGGTCCTCCTAGTTCTATTCCAATTTCTGAATAATCTTTCCCTAACTCCTAGAACTCCCCTTATACTCGCAGGAGAGAGAATCAAGGGATGGACGTTTATTTCCTATTTTATGTCCCTAACTTATTCCTCCCTGATTTGATTAGCAAATCAGCTCCTAATCTGTTGCAACAGCTCAACAGATTTATTCTTTCCTTATTCTACTCAATCTTCTAGAATAAACAAATGGGAAAGGAAGGATTTCCTTTCCTTTTTTAGCCTTAACTGATTCCGCATCTGCAAGAGGGTGTGTAACAGATATGTCTACTGTGTTTTAAAATTATAGCGGCAATAACAAGTAAAACAATTGAATATAATGATATATAGCATATTATCAAACCTCACGATTCGGAATCGCGAATCGTGCAATTTGATTTGATTCGCATGCTTTGTGATTCAAATTGGTTGGGCGAATTGGAAATCTGCAAGAATAGTGCGATTTGATGTTGGAGCCGCACAAATCGGTGCAGAATTGTGAATCGTTGCCGTTGTAGCAATTCTGAAGGCATTACAGATGCGGGTGGAGAAGATGGGCCTGGGTCACAAAACGGGTCAAGATGAGCCGACGCAACCTAAATCCTAAAAATTGTGTTTTTTAACTCTCTTTAAAAAGAAGGGTCAAAACGTTGCATTTTATAGCCTGGCCCTTTTTACCTTTTGTAACTACACAAAAGCAATGTGGGGTGGAGCTTATACGATGAAGCATCATCTTAGCCAACACATGCAAGGAAACTGCTCCATGTAATCAAGGTTTGGAAGAGGTAAAAATTTTGTTTAATAAAATTTAGGGGATGCTTGGAAGGTGAATGATGACGTTGCTGATTTGTTTGATGATAGAGCAATTGAAGAGATTGATTCTCAATAGAAAGGTATCCTGGATACCATTTCAAAAAATGGGGGAAGTAGCTCTATGTCTGTTGTGATGAAACAACAAACTATTCTGTGTGTGTGTGGGGCAATGCATTACCTTTTAATTTGGTGAGATGTCCTTTTGTTAATATGATCAAGTAAGTTAGTGACTATGGAAGGGGTTTAAAACCATCAACTTATCATGAAGTTAGAGTTTCATATCTAAAGAAAGAGTACGACCTTACGAATGAAACTTAGGACAAATATAGACTTCAATGGAGAAAAACATGTTGCACCCTAATGTCAAACAGATGGACGAATGGAAAGGCTAGATCAATTACCAACTTTCTTGTCAATAGTCATAAAGGAACTGTTTTTATTAAATCTATTGACACTATTGGATCCATCAAAGATATGAACAAGATGTTGGCATTACTTGATGAGATGGTGGATAAGATCGAAGAAGAAAATGTGGATCAACTAGTGACTAGTTGTGCATGGAAAAAAGAAAGTATCTCTTTTGGTCACCTTGTGCGGCACATTATCTTGACTTGATGCTGAAAGATATCAATGATCTTCTTGTATTTCAAGACACCATTGCGAAAGCAAAGAAAGTCACAACATTCATTTACAGGCATATTTGGGTTTGAATCTATTTAAAACTTATTCCAATGGTGGAGAATTAGCCAGGCATGTAATAACAAGGTTTGCTACATCTTTTTTTTTACCATGGAATCTATTTTGGAACAAAAGATTCCTCTTCAATCTATGTTTGCATCGCTGTAGTAGGTTGAGAACTCCTATCCCTATCAGGTTGAAGATAAAGTTGTGAAAGACATTGTTCTAATTGAAAAGAAGTTTTCGAATGCTCTAAAATGTTGTATGAACTATGTGACTCCTATTGTGAAAGTGCTTGGGCTTGTGGATGGTGATTCAATGCCAGCAATGGGATTTATCCATCAGTCTATGGATAAAGCAAAATAACAAATTGCAAAGAAGCTTGATTATGTGAAAAAGAGACATAAAAAGATATGGCAAATCATAGACAAGCGTTGGAACTTTCAACTCCATAGGCCTTTTCATGCGGTAACATATTTCGTCAATCCCAAATAAGCATTCTCTTCTTCATTCTCTATTGTTTACATCATCTTTATTTTTATTGTTAATTATCCTTAAAATAATTTTATACTTACCACTATTAGGAAAGCTTTGATGAGGATGGTCCAGGGGTGAGGATAGGATTGTACAAAATATTGGATAAGCTATATCTTTATTTATATATATATATATATATATATATATATATTGTTTTTTTTTATAAAAGAAGAATTTCATTAAGAAGAGAAGAGAATATATAAAGCAAGACGATAAGAGATCCTCTATCAAGGGAGAAGAACATAACCAAAATATACAAAAGTTATCTATGGAGTAAAGTTTTCCAAGCTCTCAAAATATCTGTGAAGGAGAATCCTCTAAAGAGCTTGTGTGTTTTGCATCAAACAGATGATAAACGCCTAATTTTCTCCCACAAAACATGAAAGTATGAGAAATTGTCATTGAAAACGCGAGAGTTGCATTCTAGCCAGATGCACCAAATAGTGGCAAAAATTGTACATTGCCACAAGCAGTTAGCTTCTTTCCTCCTACCAAACCAACAAATCTAGTCAGCAAAAAAGTATCTAGGGTTGCAGGATGATAGGTACCCAAATCCCTGGTGAGCCCATCCCCAAAAGCTAGCTATTAGGGAGGGAGAGTCAAGAGCATAAATACTCCATCAAGCAGCCCCCTCCCCGAAAAGCCGACGTCCCGGCGGCTCCACTCTACGGCGCTTCACTCGGCCCTGGCCGATCAGCCCCTCCGCAGGTAGCTGTTTCCGATGCGTCGACTACCGGCTCTGATACCATTGATAGGTACCCAAACCCTTGGAGAGCCCATCCCCAAAAGCTAGCTATTAGGGAGGGAGAGCCAAGAGCTTAATTACTCCATCAAGCAGCCCATACTATCCGATGTGGGACTTTGCCCATACAAAGTCCCTATCACAGGACACACCCAAGATTCCCCAATTATCCCAAATAGCTTATTCCACAAGAAGTTGGCTGTTCAACAATGCAAAAAGAGGTGTGCAGCTGATTCTGAATTTACACCACACATAACACACACATCGGAGGAGATTGCCTTAAGAAGCCTTCAAACCTACAACATGTCATTAGTATTAATTCTATTAAGCACAACTGTCCAGATAAAGGATTTGACCTTATAGGGTGCTTTGGACTTCCATATAGGTTTCTCTAGGAGAAAAGAGGGGGAAAGCAAAGAGCGTGTTAGAAATTGGAAAAAAAGATTTGCAAGTGAACAACCCAGCAGAATCTAGATACCACAATCTTTTGTACCATAGGTGCTACCCCGACCTTCTCCCTGATGCAATAATTCTTAATCCTATCTTGTCTAATATGTTTACACATCCACTGTAGCATCCCAAGAAATAATAGTCCTGACCACTATAAAAGTTCTGGACAGGGCATTGTGTAAAGAGGAGAGACGGTATAGACGAGGGAAACAAAATCTAAAAGAGGAGTCCCCTACCCAAATATCCTCCCAAAAGTTAAAACAAGAACCATTCCCCAACTGCAAAGAAAGTAAAGGCCGGAAAGTAGAATAACCCTAGATATGAATTTCTAGGGGCTATAATGAGAAGCAAATGATGCAGATTTAGCATCCCAACCATTCTTTTCCAAGCCATACTTACTCCTATTAACCTGATGCCATAGAGAGTGCAACTCTAAGGAAAGCGCCATAGCCATTTAGTTGCCAAGGCCATATTTTTAGACACCAAATTTCCGAGACCCAAACCTCCTTCTTTCTTTGGACGACAATGCACCTCCCAACTGACCAAATGATCACGATTCGAATCTAAAGCACCCAATCAAAGGAAATCCCTCATAATCTTTTCGATGGATTTGGCTACACCTATTGGTAGGCGGAACATGGATAAAAAGTAAAGGGAGATGCTAGAGAGGCAAGATTGAAAAAGGGTGATCCGACCCCCGAGAGAAAAGTAAACCCTTTTCCAATTCCCGAGGCACTTGGATATCTTTTCCACCACAAGATCCCAAAAAAGAAGCAAATGTAGGGTTTCCACCTAAAGGAACACCTAAGTAAACCAGAGGCCACTCCAAAATTTGACAATCTACTAATGATGCCATCGTCGACAAAGTTTGATGGTCAACATTAATATCAGCTATACCGCTTTTCGAAAGATCAATTTTCAACCCCAAGGTAATCTCAAAAATCTGAAGAACCAAGAGGACGTTCATCAAACTCTATCATTTTCCAAGAACAAAATGGTATCATCGACAAACTATAAATGGGATACGACAATCCCTTCGGATCCCACTTTGACACCTTTAACTAACCCATTATCTGTTGCCCTAGAAAGCAGACGAACTAAGGACATCCACCACCAAAGTGAACAAGATTTCAGTTCACCATTAACAATAACTGAGAAAGTGCTCAAAGTAAGACAATCTAAAATCTAATTCCTCCACCTTAAGCCAAACCCTTAACTTTTAAGCACGTTGTCTAAAAAAACTCCAACTAACCTTATCATAGGCTTAATCAAAATCCAACTTGAACACAAGACATTGCTTAGACCTTTTGTTCATATCATCAACCAATTCATTGGCTATCAAAGCAACATCTAGGATTTGCCTACCAGCAATAAAAGCGCTCTGGTTCTCTAAAATGGTATCTCTAAAAACCTCAGCCAGTCGGAGAGAAAGAACCTTGGTGATGATCTTATACAAGCTACTAACAAGACTGATTGATCTAAAATCCTTGACTCTAACCGACCTATCTTTCTTAGGGATCAAGGAGATGAAAGTTGAATTAACATTAACACAAATCCTTCCATTCCTATGGAACTCATCAAACACTTTCAAGAGACCAACTTCAATGACATCCCAACAATCCTGAAAAGAAAAAAAAATAAAAAAACCAGAGTAAAACCATCAAGGCCTAGTCTCTTATCTTTATCCATACACCAAATAGCAATTTTTTACTTCTTCTGCGAAAGGCTTCTCCAAGAAGGCAGCCTTGTCTTGACTAATGGCAAACCAATCTANCCAAACCCTTGGAGAGCCCATCCCCAAAAGCTAGCTATTAGGGAGGGAGAGCCAAGAGCTTAATTACTCCATCAAGCAGCCCATACTATCCGATGTGGGACTTTGCCCATACAAAGTCCCTATCACAGGACACACCCAAGATTCCCCAATTATCCCAAATAGCTTATTCCACAAGAAGTTGGCTGTTCAACAATGCAAAAAGAGGTGTGCAGCTGATTCTGAATTTACACCACACATAACACACACATCGGAGGAGATTGCCTTAAGAAGCCTTCAAACCTACAACATGTCATTAGTATTAATTCTATTAAGCACAACTGTCCAGATAAAGGATTTGACCTTATAGGGTGCTTTGGACTTCCATATAGGTTTCTCTAGGAGAAAAGAGGGGGAAAGCAAAGAGCGTGTTAGAAATTGGAAAAAAAGATTTGCAAGTGAACAACCCAGCAGAATCTAGATACCACAATCTTTTGTACCATAGGTGCTACCCCGACCTTCTCCCTGATGCAATAATTCTTAATCCTATCTTGTCTACTATGTTTACACATCCACTGTAGCATCCCAAGAAATAATAGTCCTGACCACTATAAAAGTTCTGGACAGGGCATTGTGTAAAGAGGAGAGACGGTATAGACGAGGGAAACAAAATCTAAAAGAGGAGTCCCCTACCCAAATATCCTCCCAAAAGTTAAAACAAGAACCATTCCCCAACTGCAAAGAAAGTAAAGGCCGGAAAGTAGAATAACCCTGGATATGAATTTCTAGGGGCTATAATGAGAAGCAAATGATGTAGATTTAGCATCCCAACCATTCTTTTCCAAGCCATACTTACTCCTATTAACCTGATGCCATAGAGAGTGCAACTCTAAGGAAAGCGCCATAGCCATTTAGTTGCCAAGGCCATATTTTTAGACACCAAATTTCCGAGACCCAAACCTCCTTCTTTCTTTGGACGACAATGCACCTCCCAACTGACCAAATGATCACGATTCGAATCTAAAGCACCCAATCAAAGGAAATCCCTCATAATCTTTTCGATGGATTTGGCTACACCTATTGGTAGGCGGAACATGGATAAANCTGTCTAATCGAGCCAACATTGTATGACCCCTATGTACAAACCAAGTGAAAGTAGCATTAGAAATAGGAGGATCCTTTTAACCCACATTCGCGAATGAATGCTTCAAACTCACACATATTAGACGTAGTTCTCCCACTGTCTAGTTTCTCGTTGGGATAGCTAACAACATTAAATTCACCTCCCACCCACCAATGAGGGGAACAAAGACCACAGACATAGCTTAGTTCTTCCCAAAAAAGAGTTCGCAACCTAGGTCTATTCAGCCCATAAACCAAAGTGAATCACCAGGTTCATTTCCTTGAAATGTCTAAGCAAATTCCACAAAACGCATCCACTCTTTCTGTAAACCTAATATCCCAATTAAGAACCATGCCACCAAAAGCTTCAATAGAATGGAGATAGACAAAATGCTTATATCTAAGGTCCCACACATCCCTTAAAAGCCAACTATCAAAAGATTTTAAATTAGACTCCTGAATCATCACAATGTCCGGATTAGCATTCCAAATGATCTCTTTCACCTTTCCCTGCTTTGTAGGGAGGGGGAAATATGATGAATGTATTATGTAATTTCTTAATGTTTTGATTTTGTACAATAGACTACATTTTATAGGTTTTTAGCCAAATAAATGACAGATACTAATTTGTACAAAGTGAATCAGAATAAATCTGAAGCCTATCATATCTATCCTAATAAGGCAAAATAAATCAGAATAAATATGTACAAGATAATATAAGATCTACAACTATAATAGTATCCCAACACTCCCCCTCAAGCTAGTGAATGGATATCTATCATTCCCAACTTGCATGTAACATCTTGAAATCGCTTGGTGGGAAGACCCTTAGTCCAAACATCAGCCAATTGTTGTACTGAATGAACATGTGTTGTGACTGTTAACCTGCTCTCCAATTTTTCCTTGATGAAGTGTCGATCAATCGCAATGTGCTTTGTTCTATCATTTTGGACAGGGATATGAGCAATGCTAATAGCTTATTTATTGTCACATAACATTTTCATAGGAGCCTCATACTTTATCCTAAAGTCATCTAGAATGATTTCTATCCATAATAGCTCACAAACTCCTTGTGCCATAGCACGAAACTCTGCTTCAGCACTTGATCTAGCAACCATATTTTGCTTCTTACTTCTCCAAGTAACCAAATCCCCCCAAGAACATACAATATCCTGCCGTCAATCTTCTATCAACGATAGAGCCAGCATAATCAACATCAGTATATACTTCAAGAGAGAGTTTATTACTCCTTTTAAAAAGTATCCCTCTTCCAGGTGTGGCCTTAAGATATTACAAGATTCTTTCGACTACTTGCATGTGTCTAACCTTTAGATTGTGCATGAATTGACTAACCGCACTTACTGCATATGCTAAGTCTGGCCTAGTATGTGCTAAGTATATCAATCTTCCCACCAATCTTTGGTATTGTGCTTTATCAATGCTAGGACTCTTCTTCTTCACCTCCTTTGTGATGATTTTGCTCAATGGGAACACCTGTCCTAGTCTCACTAAGAAGATCTAGAATATATTTTCGTTGGGAAATAAAGATGCCTTGTTTGGAGTAGGCAACCTCTATTCCAAGAAAGTATTTTAACTTTCCAAGATCTTTCATTTTAAACTCAGCTACTAATCTTGTCTCCAAAAGCTTTTTCTCAATTGAATCATCACCTGAAATAATGATATCATCCACATACACAAGAAGAACAGTAAGTTTTCCTCCGAGTGTATACTTAAAGAAGAGAGTGTGATCTCCTTGACTTTGCCTGTATCCAAGTGACAACATTGTTTTTGTAAACCTTCCGAACCATGCACGAGGAGATTGTTTCAACCCATACAAAGCCTTTTTAAGCCAACATACCTTCTTTCTTCCATCGGTAACATCATACCTGAGAGGAATTTCTATGTACACTTTGTAACATCCCGTTTTTTCCTTAAGAGAAATTTTGCGTAATTGATAAATTATGAGCCAATTATTTAGACTGAAAAATTTAATGAAGACTATTTTCAAAAATAAAAATGCCAATAAAAAATAATGGTGTCGTGACCTCGAGGAAATTTCGCGAGATCCAAATCGGATTTNTGACTCTAACCGACCTATCTTTCTTAGGGATCAAGGAGATGAAAGTTGAATTAACATTAACACAAATCCTTCCATTCCTATGGAACTCATCAAACACTTTCAAGAGACCAACTTCAATGACATCCCAACAATCCTGAAAAGAAAAAAAAATAAAAAAACCAGAGTAAAACCATCAAGGCCTAGTCTCTTATCTTTATCCATATTTTTTACTTCTTCTGCGAAAGGCTTCTCCAAGAAGGCAGCCTTGTCTTGACTAATGGCAAACCAATCTAAACCTTCAATGGACAGTCTAGAATGGTTTTCCTCTGAGTATAAATCCTTAAAGAACCTTGATATCTCTATGGTAATCAGACCGCTATCTCTAACAAATTGACCTTCCCCAATTTCCAACTCCTTAATCAAACTTTTCCTCTTTCTCCCCAAAGCCACTTTGTGTAAAAACCTAGAATTCACATCTTCTTCCTTAGCCCATTGGATCTTGATCTTTTGCCTCTAACTAATCTTCTCTTTCAACATAATCTCCTCAAAATCATTAAGCAGAGAAACTTTTTTTCCTTTTATCTTCATTAGAGATCAAACCATCCATATCCATTTTGTCCAAGGACTGGATTTCCTTAAGAATCTCATCTTTCTTAACTCTGATGTCTCCAAATACTTTCCGATTCAAAACTTTCAAACTATCTATAATGCCTTTTAACGTCTTCATGAATTTAAACCGTTCCCAACCTTGTACTTATGTATTATCTCAAACATTTCTCACCAAAGGGACCAAAGAACTATGAGACAACCACATGTTCTCAAACCTAAAAGGCGTTGGTCCCCATTTGAACTTAGTAGACTCCAAAATAACTGGAAGGTGATCAGAGACCGGTCTGAAGTAAACCTCTTGATTTAAATTGGGGAAAGCATCCTCGAAATCATTGAGGAAAAGGAATCTGTCTAATCGAGCCAACATTGTATGACCCCTATGTACAAACCAAGTGAAAGTAGCATTAGAAATAGGAGGATCCTTTTAACCCACATTCGCGAATGAATGCTTCAAACTCACACATATTAGACGTAGTTCTCCCACTGTCTAGTTTCTCGTTGGGATAGCTAACAACATTAAATTCACCTCCCACCCACCAATGAGGGGAACAAAGACCACAGACATAACTTAGTTCTTCCCAAAAAAGAGTTCGCAACCTAGGTCTATTCAGCCCATAAACCAAAGTGAATCACCAGGTTCATTTCCTTGAAATGTCTAAGCAAATTCCACAAAACGCATCCACTCTTTCTGTAAACCTAATATCCCAATTAAGAACCATGCCACCAAAAGCTTCAATAGAATGGAGATAGACAAAATGCTTATATCTAAGGTCCCACACATCCCTTAAAAGCCAACTATCAAAAGATTTTAAATTAGACTCCTGAATCATCACAATGTCCGGATTAGCATTCCAAATGATCTCTTTCACCTTTCCCTGCTTTGTAGGGAGGGGGAAATATGATGAATGTATTATGTAATTTCTTAATGTTTTGATTTTGTACAATAGACTACATTTTATAGGTTTTTAGCCAAATAAATGACAGATACTAATTTGTACAAAGTGAATCAGAATAAATCTGAAGCCTATCATATCTATCCTAATAATGCAAAATAAATCAGAATAAATATGTACAAGATAATATAATATCTACAACTATAATAGTATCCCAACACTCTCCCTCAAGCTGGTAAATGCATGTAACATCTTGAAATCGCTTGGTGGGAAGACCCTTAGTCCAAACATCAGCCAATTGTTGTACTGAATGAACATGTGTTGTGACTGTTAACCTGCTCTCCAATTTTTCCTTGATGAAGTGTCGATCAATCGCAATGTGCTTTGTTCTATCATTTTGGACAGGGATATGAGCAATGCTAATAGCTTATTTATTGTCACATAACATTTTCATAGGAGCCTCATACTTTATCCTAAAGTCATCTAGAATGATTTCTATCCATAATAGCTCACAAACTCCTTGTGCCATAGCACGAAACTCTGCTTCAGCACTTGATCTAGCAACCATATTTTGCTTCTTACTTCTCCAAGTAACCAAATCCCCCCAAGAACATACAATATCCTGGCGTCAATCTTCTATCAACGATAGAGCCAGCATAATCAACATCAGTATATACTTCAAGAGAGAGTTTATTACTCCTTTTAAAAAGTATCCCTCTTCCAGGTGTGGCCTTAAGATATTACAAGATTCTTTCGACTACTTGCATGTGTCTAACCTTTAGATTGTGCATGAATTGACTAACCGCACTTACTGCATATGCTAAGTCTGGCCTAGTATGTGCTAAGTATATCAATCTTCCCACCAATCTTTGGTATTGTGCTTTATCAATGCTAGGACTCTTCTTCTTCACCTCCTTTGTGATGATTTTGCTCAATGGGAACACCTGTCCTAGTCTCACTAAGAAGATCTAGAATATATTTTCGTTGGGAAATAAAGATGCCTTGTTTGGAGTAGGCAACCTCTATTCCAAGAAAGTATTTTAACTTTCCAAGATCTTGCATTTTAAACTCAGCTACTAATCTTGTCTCCAAAAGCTTTTTCTCAATTGAATCATCACCTGAAATAATGATATCATCCACATACACAAGAAGAACAGTAAGTTTTCCTCCGAGTGTATACTTAAAGAAGAGAGTGTGATCTCCTTGACTTTGCCTGTATCCAAGTGACAACATTGTTTTTGTAAACCTTCCGAACCATGCACGAGGAGATTGTTTCAACCCATACAAAGCCTTTTTAAGCCAACATACCTTCTTTCTTCCATCGGTAACATCATACCTGAGAGGAATTTCTATGTACACTTTGTAACATCCCGTTTTTTCCTTAAGAGAAATTTTGCGTAATTGATAAATTACTGAAAAATTTAATTAAGACTATTTTCAAAAATAAAAATGCCAATAAAAAATAATGGTGTCGTGACCTCGAGGAAATTTCGTGAGATCCAAATCGGATTTCGGTCATCTCCAGAAATTTAAATGAGTATCCAAGGAACCCTTAAAGTACACTCTTACAAGAGGGAAAAAATTACAAGTACCTAATATTGATTTAAATTCCTCATTTTAAATGTTTGTTTAATGAAGAATTTTGTGTAGATAATTTCCATGTCATTCGTTAATTTTTCGCACGCGTGCTTATGCGCGTAATCGGAGCCTTTAACTTGGTATCAGAGCCAGGGTACCTGCCCCCTGGTTCCCTTCCCCTTTTCTCTATTCACAACAGCCTCCACTACCATGCCCTAACCCAACCCATTCTACTCCGGTGACCTCACGACCACCGCCACCCGAACAGCCCGCCGCCGACCGTGACAGCGCCGGAGTTTCGCGACCGTTCACCCAGCCACGCTCCGCCACAGTCCCAAGCCTTAACAGGAGCGTGAGGGACACGCGCCGCCTTCCAGGCGTTTTTCCGGCAGCGCGCCACCTGGGGTCTGGTCGCCCCAGCCTTCCTCTGTCTGTTCTGACCCCCTTTTTGCCGTCGCCGCCGCAGCCGCCCTAACCTTACCTAGGGTTTTTCACTTCAGGTCTCTGTTTCTGTTTGTTTTGGTTTTTGCTACATCATCACCCTTCACTTCAGGTTTTGTTCCGCTGTCTCCCTTTTTTTTGGTGTGTTTTTCTGTCTTCTCCATGGCCGAGGATCAATCCAAGAAGAAGAGTTTGGTGTCTTTTGTTTTTTCTGGAAATCCTACCATTACCTTGGAGAGACTTAATGGGAAGAACTACTTGAGTTGGCGTGATGCTGTTGAAATTTGGTTTATGGGTCAGGGATTATCTGACCACCTTTCTACCAAGGAATCTGTCATCGCTGCTCATTAGGAAGACGACTGGAAGAAGGTTGATGCTCAGCTCGTGTCCGTGTTATGGCAGTCTATTGAGCCTAGCCTGATGGTTCACTTTCGCACTTACAAAGACTTGCTATGACATTTGGACGAAAACTGAAACTATCTATGCCAATGACATTCAAAGGCTTTATGAAACCGTTCGAAGTTTAGCTTCTCTTCATATGACAGACTCTAATTTGCCCTCCTATCTAAACAAGCCCCTTTCCTAGCGATCCTTTAATGTATCTTAGGATTCGAATGACTGCATTCCAATGACTATCACATGGGGAATTAAGAAACTAGCTCACAACACTAACCGGAAAGGAAATGTTCGGTCTAGTCATAGTAAGATAATTCAACTTTCCAACTAACCTCCTGTACCTCCCTGGATCAGGGTATGGCTCCCCTTGATTAGGAAGAAGCTTCACATTGGGGTCCATAGGTGTGTCAACAGGTTTACAATCAAGCATTCCAGTTTCTTCGAGAATATCAAGAACATATTTCCTTTGAGAGATAGCAATACCAGCCTTTGATTGAGCCACCTCAATTCCAAGAAAGTATCGTAGCTGACCAAGATCTTTAGTTTGGAAATGCTTGAACAAGTGTTGTTTCAATTCTTCAATGCCTGTTTGGTCATCACCTGTAATGACAATATCATCCACATACACCACAAGATAAATAAATCGAGAAGGTGATGAGCATTTAAAAAACACAGAGTGATCTGCTTCACAACGGATCATGCCAAATTCTTGGATGACTGTGCTAAACTTCCCAAACCAAGCTCGAGGAGACTGTTTCAAACCATATAAAGATTTCTTCAACCGACAAACCTTACCTAACTCCCCCTGAGCAACAAACCCAGGTGGTTGCTCCATATAAATCTCCTCCTCCAGGTCACCATGCAAGAAGGCATTTTTAATATCAAGCTGATACAACGGCCAATGGCGGATGGCAGCTACGGCCAAAAACAAACGAACGGACGCCATCTTAGCAACAGGAGAGAAGGTGTCACCATAATCCAGACCATAGATTTGGGTGTACCCTTTGGCAACCAGTCGAGCTTTTAAGCGGTCCACTTGGCCATCAGGGCCAACCTTAATTGTAAAGACCCAACGACATTCAACTGTAGATTTGCCGGCAGGAAGAGGACGGAGTGTCCACATATGATTGGCCTCCAAAGCGGCCATCTCATCAAGCCTAGCCTGTCTCTATCCTGGATGGGAAAGTGCTTCCTGAATAGTTTTAGGTATAGTAATAGAAGACAAGGCAGACACAAAGGTACAATAGGAAGGAGATAATCGGTGATAACTTAAAAAGTTATAAATGGGATGAGGATTAAGGGTGGAACGACTACCTTTACGAAGAGCAATAGGGTGGTCATCAGGTGGATCAAGTAGGACCGCAGCAGGAGGAGACCTGGAAGAGGAGATTTATATGGAGCAACCACCTGGGTTTGTTGCTCAGGGGGAGTTAGGTAAGGTTTG
>QANU01010822.1:0-21842 GCA_003254905.1 Nissolia schottii
GGAAAACGGAGTATCTTAAGAAGGCTCTGGCCACGAGGGCTCGGAGAACCTTGAAGATAAGAGCATAGTTATGCAATAGGAATCCCTCTCTTGGCACGTCATACCTGACAAGCCCCTCCCCGGCCGTGCGAGACGGACTGGGCTATGATTATGATGCGCAGATAAAGATCTGAACGCGGGTTTCACGCGGGTTTCCACCCGGACGAGAGAAAAGAAAGTAAGAAACGCTTGCGCTTTTATGTCATGACATTTAAAAGACGAGTAAGTGCACTCCCAGACGTGGTGTAAGTATCGCCCCCAGACGTGGCGAAAGGATCCCCCAGACGTGGCGAAAGGATCCCCCAGACGTGGATCAAGAGAAACAGATATGCCCCCAGACGTGGCGGAGGACTATCCCCCAGACGTGGACAGAGAAAGAAAAAGAGAGATCTTGTCCCCCAAACGTGGACAAGTGAGCCCTTGCCTGCCAGTGCTATCGCTAGGGTACACTCCCGCCATTCTATCAGTTGAATGGTTGCAAGAGGTTGCGGCTGTATGAGGGATGACGGTCCCGCAGTCAGCAAGGGGGTAAGGGCAGTCAGCAGCGAAGAAGGACGCGACACAGGCGCGTAAGAGGAATCCTATCCCCTCATGCATTACATTTATTTGCTAATTGTATAAGCTGTATGATTATATCTGATTATATATGATTATGAGTACATGTTGAGTCAATCGTCTGTGAGACACATACGAGACGGTCATAGTAGCACCGAGAGTCTAATGATGAAGCACGATAACTTAGTAAGAAAGATTAGATCCCAGTCACCTAGTAATTAGATAAAGCCGCCCAGGAACTTAGGCAAGAAATAATTGGTAGGATGTCTAGATGCATGAATCACTTAGAGATCCCTGGACGGCCGAAGCATAATTGAGTAATCAGATCCCCACGACCCTACAGTTATCCACTGAGAACCACCGTTCTCACCCCCACTCACTTATGGCTTCAGGAGAGCCCGATGACGAAATTGCCGAAGAAGTGGCGGATCCTTCGCAGCTGAGTTAGGACTGTAGACCCTGAGCAGGGGAGGACCCGGACCAGGAGGACGAGGAGGAGGATCCCGAGGAGGACCCCAGCGAGGATGAGCCGGAGATTTGCCCAGCCCTGTTCCCAGACCCCGTCATCAGTGACGACGCCTTTTTGCTAGTAGCCCTAGTTTCATATGTATTTTGTTGTATGTCATTTTGTAGCTCTGATAGTATGTACGGGCTTAGGATATGTATAGCCCTTTTTATGTACTAGTACANAATATTTATGATATGTACACATGACTGCCTGATATGTATGACATTAACTGTTGGACCCACTTGGTACTGTTTACTTTACTAATTATGTATGTACATGTATGACAGACGACGCCCGCATTGATCTGTTATACGACTATATGGGACTTATGATAGTTCACACGTATGGCTCTACTTTGACGCGTAAAAACAATTTATGTTAAAAAAAAAAGGGTCCTTACTTTTAGATAACTTAACTATTTTCTAGAATTAAGTAGGGACTATTAGTATGCCCACACAGCAGATAACAACTTAGCAGACGCAGATTATGACTTAAGCATAAGCTGCTAAGCTAGGGTGTTACACCGACCACGAAGTTCGGACGTAAGAGAGCAAGTCATCCACGAAGTTCGGACGCATACGAGCCTCGCTCTTTGTAGATGGACAAGGGATGACGATCCCCCAGTCTACATAGGGGCGATGGCATACCACCGCGACAAAGGACGCTGCCATAGGCGCGTAAGAGAAATCCCCAGTCCCACATGCATTATTTTCTTGTAACCGTGTATGAATATATGTGTGAGTATGTATGTATCATTATGTATGTATGTATGAGTATGCATGTATCCGTATGTATGTATGTTGGGTAAACCATCCGCCACACGCGTACGAGACGGCCACTAGAGCACCGTGAGTCTAATAACCAAGCACGAGTAATTAAGTAAGTAAAGATTAGAAATCCCAATCACCTAGTAATTTAGATAAAGTCGCCCAGGAACTTAGGCAAGTAAAAATTGGTAGGGAGGTCTAGATGCATGAACACTTAGAGATCTCTTGGACGGCCTGAAGAGTAATTGAGTAACCAGACCTCACGACCCTATAGTTATTCACTGAGAACCAACCGTTCTCACCCCCACTCACTTATGTCTTCAGGTGAGGCTGATGACGACCCCGCCGCCGCGGAAGAGGCGGATCCTTCGCAGCATTTTTAAGGACGTGCACCCTGAGACAGGGGATGAGACAGAGCTCTGGTCATACCTGGTCGTACACGCCCCCACTCCTCTCAGAGCTATACCCCCAGCCCCGCCTGAGCCAACCTCTACAGCAGACGAGGAGGCACCCCCGTATGAGAAGGACGTTGAGGCGAACCCCATGTCCGTGCGACTGCTACCACCAGAGCCGAAGCCGACGAAGCCTCGGATGAGAGTGACGCAGGTCTACGACCGTCGCCTGGCGCCTCGCACACATGACAGCGAGGCCGGACCGTCCACAGGATCTAGGGACTCGCCTGATGTCCCAGAGTCATCGATGGACGGAGAGGAGGAGCTTGTGGAGACCGTTTGCGTGGAGGAGGACGATGAGGAGAGACCAGCCTGACCAGCCCCTATTGCTCGAACCAGCTTGCCGGACCAGTTTGCCATGACTGTAGCTTGACTGTAGTTATAGTATGTATGTAGTACGACTGTAGTTGCATGTATGTAGGTATTTTTCTGATAGTATTAGTTATTGTACATTTTGCTGGGAGTAGTAGTTACTGTACATAGATGCCAATGATGTAGTAGGAACATGTACTTATGTACGAACATGATGAGNTAATTATTGAATTGAATAAATATGAAATTTAATAATATTTTTACTAAATATAATAAATAATTTAATAGTTATCTGATTATGACATTTCATATAAAATAAAAAAGTCTACTTTAAATTTTAATTAAATAAATGTATATTTAATTCAATTAATGTTTTAATTAAATATAATAAATAATTAAATAGAATATATAATCAAATATTTATCTAATTTATTTTAATACATAAATAATAAATTATCCTTATAAATAATTTAATATTAAAAATGAATTTGTGCAATAAAATTTAATAAGAAAATTACAAATAATATTCAAATGGAGTTGTATTATAAATTCTCAAATAATTACATAGTTCAAAATTGTCATCATAATTTTCAGAACTAAGTTTACCGTCGAACTCTTTTTCTTCATACAACCGTCGCAAATTGCTTCACAACCGCCATTAATTTCAAATCTATACGGGGCTAAAGCGAGCTGCGGGGAAACACTAAGCTTCTTGACATTAGTGGCGGTTTCCTGCCAACGGCCACCAAAAAATCGCCACAAAAACAATGTGATGGGGAGGATCTTATCATCCAACTATAGTAGGGAGTGTGTTGGGATCTCAGAGGTCATCGTTATGGGTCTCAAATTGAAGCTGAGCTAAGCGCTATTGGGTTAGGAATCCTATTTCTATTGGAAGAAATGAGGTGTTTGGAATTAGATATATCAATCATCACCGATTCTATTTTGGTTGAATCGTGGATTAATAATGAGGATAGGATGGGGTGGGATATATTTAAGATTTGTTAAAAACAAATTCAACCATGTTAGACAATATTTCAAGAACTTTAATTTGATGATAGATAAATTCAGGATGAAAAGATAGAGGAAGTCTTGGATTGATTGGGTTAATGGTGATGAGCAACAGAAGTCTTGGTTTGCATTTGAAGTTGAGCATTTGTTTGTTACCTAAAATTTTATGTTGTTGCGGTTAATGGTGTGGTGTGAATAATTGTGGTGCTAGATAGCGGTAAAAACAAAAGGATGTAAAAAAAAAAAAAAACAATACAGTTTATTGGCCTTGTTGAGGCGTTGATTGCATTGATGAAGTGGTCTTGGCTTGGTCAATGTGGGGGTGTTTTAGTTCAACTTTAAAAGTATGGAGGTGTTTGTTATTATTACCAAAGTGGAATCCAATTTGGTGGCTTCTTGTTGTTATTAGGCGGACAATTTGTTATCATTTGAACTGGTAGTTGTTATCTTATCATTCTATTTGACTCCTGCTACATTACTTGGGGCTTGGAATCTAGTGTGTTTTTGCTCTATTTTGGGTGTGTTATTATGTTGTATTGGGATCTATTCCTCTCAAATAAGTGCATGCCTCATTTTGTATTAGCTTCCCTCCTTGGGTTGAGCTTTTCTCAATGAATGCTTTCATTGTTTTCAAAAAAAGAAAAAAGACATTGAAATGTAATGGTTATGACCAACTTATTTTTTATCCTCGTGTGACTTGTTCTTCTTTATTTTTTTATTTCCTTTTTCTATCATACTATTGATACACCGCATCTACACCTTTAATCCTCTGCCATCATCTTCGGCATCTCATCCCTTGTAGTCTTGTCTCATCCATGTTCCTTTGGTACCTTGCTTATCTCTCACAACATTACTACATCAATTTCTCCCATGCTACTGCTTGCACTAATTACCCCTTGGCATACACTGTCTTCTTTAGAACAACCATAGAGAAACAGTGATGGTTAACTTGGTCCCAAATATCTTTCAGACCTTCGTTAGTCCTTGATTTTTAATTAAAAATATGACCCATGTTAAATTGTTTATAATTACAAAAAGAATCAATTTATTTTTACTTTTGCAATCAAAGCTTTCGATGACCATCCTTTGGTTTTTGGCTTGAAGGCTTGAAGAAGCATCGTCTGTAGGCCCAGAAACAGTCATGTGAAAGCCCCCACCTTTGCAACTATTTCCAGTGTTGCTGCTTGCTTCATCACATGAGATTGATGCCTTCCTAATCAATCCTGGTAGCCATTTAATTGCATAGTGCATTATCATGGCGCCCGATTAGCTCGAATCCCACGCCCTTTACCTTGATGGCACTTGCCACTCTAACAAAGTGATCAATTCTAAAGATTGAAACATCCTCAAACCACCAATCAAGAGGAACTTGCCAATTGCTCCTACTTGGGCTTGAATCTTTCATGTTGTTGTTGTTCCATCTCAGGCTAGAAATGTTGCCTAATTAGGAGAAAGAAAATATTTTGATGATATGACTCTTATTGCAAAAATAAAAATAAATTGATTGTCCTTGTAACTATTAACAATTTGGCATGAGATTACTTTTTTAATTGAAAAACAATGACCCATGAAAGTCTAGAGAAGTTTAAGATTAAGTTAGTCATCACCTTAGAGAAACACATAAATTGACCAAATGTGTTGAATAACATGTATGATTTTTGGACATTATTCTTTTGAAACTCATTATCCCCAATTTTGTTGAAATAAGTTTAATATATTCTCAATAACAAAGAATTAGGGCTCATCTGATAAATCATATGAAGATCTTGAAGTTGAAACTATCCAACTTGATTTTTGCTAAATTGCATGCTCTGTGTCTAACAAGTAACCTTTTTACCAAGGGCACATGAGATCCTTTTTTTGTCTCTGATCTTGTCTTTTTTTTTTTATTATTGGCAAGAAAACGTTAGCTTATGAATTTGATCAAACTTCGATTAGAGATTTAGTGGTGGTTTAGTATTCCTCATTTGCCGATAGCATATTTTGAATAATGAAATGGTTTCAATGAGTCTAGAAATCCCAAATAAGTTACAACAGAAACAGAGACTAGGACATAGCAAAGGAGTACAAGGGTCGTTGGGGCAATGAATCAGAGAAATTGAAATAAACAAAAAAGAAAGGAAATGCAAATCACGTGAAGGGGAAAAATAATGGGTAGTGCTACGTGTTTCACCAAAATTGGTTACACCATACTGCCACCACTCAAAAATATACGGAGTGGCCCCACTCCCCATTATTAAACTTCTCACACCAAATTCAACTACAAGCGCACGAGTGTAACGCAAACCCTCACCTCCAAAGCAAATTCAAACCCTCAGCTCCAAAATGCAAAACAGAGATGGCGATGACAAAAATAGAGAGCGTGCAAGTAGAGATCGAGGGCGAGCAGTTTTTTGAGCAAACTCTCCTGCAAGAAAGGTAAGAGCATTGTGATTGAACATGGTTTCTATTTTAATTGTTTGTTTCCTCTTTAACTAGGTTTCTATTTTTGGGTTTGTTTTTGTTTGATTTCAAAATCTTGTCCGTTAATTGAGAATGGAACATACAACATTCACGAATTTTTGTTTGTTCATTGTGAACGAACACGTTTTGGGAAAAGTTTAATCATGGATTAATGTCACAATGCATTCCAAAATTGGGTTTGTTCATGTGAATATGTATGTTT
This sequence comes from Nissolia schottii, assembly GCA_003254905.1. Lineage (NCBI taxonomy): Eukaryota > Viridiplantae > Streptophyta > Magnoliopsida > Fabales > Fabaceae > Nissolia > Nissolia schottii. The sequence continues at coordinate 6,310 of QANU01010822.1, forward strand.
GTTTGCATGTGCCATAAAGTTTGTTTAGTTCCTTTGGATTGTTTCTCCAAGTGTGTTTGTTTATTTCTATTTATATGTTTGTTTGTTTTGGGGTGTATTGTTTGTTCATGTATTTGTATAAGTTTGTTCACGGTATTCACAAAAGTTTCATCACAAGGTTTTGTTCACAATTTTTACTTTTACACCCAAATTAGTTATAATTATTTGTTTTCTCTTTAACTAGGCTTCTATTTTAGGGTTTGTGTTTGTTCATTTTGGGGAAAGTTTATTCATGGATTAATTCCACAATTGGGTTTGTTTGCACCTATTATAAAGTTTGTTCATTGCCTTTGGATTATTTATTCATGTGTGTATCAATTTTGGTGTTCTGGTGTTTGGTTGCTTTGTTTTACTATTTGTTCATGTATATATGCAAGTTTGTTCATTAGGCAAGTTTGTTCTCAAGGTTTTTTTTTTTTTTTATCAGTTTGTTCAGATGCTTTTTAGTTTGTGTTACATTGTACTTGTGTTGTGTTTATTATGTTCTCATGTTTGTTTATTTGTTTTTACAAGTTTGTTTTTCGATATACTATTTGTTCATGTATCTATAAAAGTTTGTTCACTAGATTCACAAAATTCTTTCACAAGGTTCGTTCACTAGACTCACAAATTTTGTTTTTATCAGTTGGTTCAATTGCTTCTCATCGTTTGTTCATATAGTCATATATGTTTGTTTTTAACTGTGTAAGTTTGTTTATTGGATTCACACAATTTGTATATAAAGTAGTAGTGTTTGTTCAAAATCTTGTAACTATTTGTTTGTTTGTTTTGCATATAATGTTTGTTGAATTTGTTTGTCATTGTTTGTTAGTTCTGCATGTTTGAGTTGATTATTGATGTAGATGGCACCAAGAGAAAATAAAAAAAAAACTACTGTTGGGAGGAAATCTCCGTGAAAAAAGATCAGATTAATTGAATGATCAAACGAAGGAGAACGATGATGGCAAAAAATGACAAGAGACAAAAATGCAGAGTAGCGAGAGACAGAGAGGATGAAGAGTGATGATTAATTAATGATGGAAAGAGTTGCAGATCAAAATAAAGTCGCGAGAAAAAGGAGAAGGAACGAGAGAAAGAAATTGCGTGAGAGTTATGGCAGTGCGAGTGGGTGCTTAGGAGTTTGGGAAAATATGCATGGGAGTGCGTAAATTTCCAAAATAAAATTAAGGCGATACATGTGTATTTTTCCCCGTTGGTTGTACGGTGTAACAAAAACTGATGTACACACAGCTTTACTAAAATATAAATTGCTCACAACCATTGGATTTCAATGAATGAGACCCTTAGGAAGAAAAGTAAGTGTAAAGAGTTACTCCTGAGTCAATAGGTCCATACACATGATCAATTATAGTTAATTCGTTTTATAGTTATTGTTATTATGGGTATACAAGTAGCTCAAATTTTGTACTAGACTCCAGCATCATATATATGACCAAAGCATCGCCATTTATTAAATTAACAATGTCACCATAGTTTCATCTCACAAACGGTACGAGGATGTATTCAGCACAAAGAAGCTTCAGAAAAAAAAAATGGAATTAATCAACAGTAAGATAAACTATCAGTAACTCATATTGAAATATATCCACAACTTTGTATCAACAGTAAGATAAACTAGCAATAACTCATATTGAAATATATCCACAACTTTGATTGACATTAAAATTTTATAAGCACAATGCACAATAATTTTGTTTTTGATAATATTTCTTAATATTGGACAAAATTAAATGAATTGATCCGCATTAATAAGCAACCAACACATCCCACAATTTTAATTTTTATTGACTATTCAAGCAGCACATGCACTAAACCCTTAAATTTGAAGCTAGACAATAGGTACCACAAAGCTCATAGAAATGGAGACTAGGAAAGGGAAAGTGGTTAATAACTTACGAGTAGATCATAATTAGTGAAAATTATACAATGTTTAGAAAATAAATAGCATGCTTTAAAATGAAGATTATAGCTTATAGGTTCTTGGTAAAAATATAAAGAGGACTCTTCAGTGCTTTATGGGGGGGTATTTATCATTTCTCACTAAAATTTATAATATATGACTATTTTTAAAATCAAGCACATCAGACTTTGTTATCATTTTATATTTTATATGATCTTGGCAAATTTTTCACTAGTCAAATTATTGATTTAAACCAACTAACAAGAGATAAAGAGATTCAAAGATCATTGAACCTTATAATAAACTTCTCCACAAATACTATTGCAAAGTATTAATATATTGCATTAGATTATATGGCACATTAGTATGTCATGTTAGAACATGAAATGATAACGCAATTTGATGAAATTATTTTTAAAAATTGCCAAAATTATAAATAATGAGAAAGGGTAAATACATAAGAGGATACCGGAAAATCCTCCAAAAGTTATTTTAGTCAAAATGAATTTAACTGAAGCTATTTTGTATTTAAAGGCAAAACAAAAAAAAATATATTTCTCAAAATAAAGGAAAAGGTGCCCTTGCATTGAATAATAAATTTACCATGTAAATGTCAAGTTCATTACGAAGAAAGTTATATTCCTCTTGAAAATCAATTCCTCAAATGATAAAGAAGTTATAAAATTATTGCTTACCTTAAAGATGATCATATAAAATGACTGCGAGGAAGATTTGCTCTCCAGATCGATAGATTTGGCATGATACCAAAAGATTAAAGCCATAGTGGCATGTGTTAGAACCTAACAAGTTGAAAGTGAGAATAAACTTTAAACTCTACTAAAATAGTTATTTAAAAAAAACTCTTCTAACATAATCAATCAAATCCATTTTCACTTGATATCAATATGTTTAACTATGGAATTGATACAATTCTCAATTTAGTACATACATCTACTTTATAGAAGCTGAAAATATTAAACCATGTGCTGATATATTTCTATCATAATTTAATTACTATCAAATTATATTAAAAATATAATTTATTAACATTTTTGGAGAAGATTTATGGGTCGTCATATGATATTTTGTTAAGATTTGATGTGCAAAGATTAGTGATGGGTGTCCCACCAAAAACAAATGATTAGTGAAGAGTGGAGGACCACATCAAACTCGGGGCAAAGTACTATTGAAAATTTGAAAAAGTTTAATCATGATCTTAGCGACAATTGATCCATGAGTTGAGCAACGCGTTACATTCTATCATCAACTTTGAAGATTTCATGATGAAAAAATATTAAAAATCTGAAAAAAATTAATATGATAAATTAATATATTACCCACATTTTTACTTGTGTTGATAATCTTTTAGAGTTTAATTATTATCCATCAACAACATAAAGTTATTTTATATTGTTATTTAATTAAATATTGTCACAAAAGTAAAAAATAGTTGACTCTCTCACCCACTATATAAAAAGTCATGCATATAAAATGATTTGGTTAGATAACAGTTTAAAAACTTTAAATTGTCAAGGCATAAATTAAACTCATGTTTTATTATAATATTTAGCAACATGATATTAAGACACTAGGATCATGTAACAAAGTAAATTTGTAATAGACTGAATTATGGGAATAATAGAATATTTTTGTGTATTTTCATGTATTTTATGGTGTAAGAGACAAAAAGGGAAGGAATAGGATAGAAAATCTCCTTGGAAGAAGATGATCTATGAGAGAAGAGAGAAAATCCTTAGAGAGAGTTAGGATTAGACACCATAACAATTTCCATACCTCCCTTTACAATCCATAACTCATATTTATACTAGTCTAGACTCCCCAATAGAACTAATTGAGTAATTGGGCATATGACTCATTCCTACTCTCTACATTACTCCCCCATTCAAAATGGACCTTGTCCTCAAGGTCCGAGAATTATCTCCACTAGGATCCCATTGCATAAATTGGAGATGGCTGAAATTGTCTTCATTACGTGGGCCAAATTTTGGTATTTTCATAAAAAGTCCCCTTGTGATAGCAACCCACATCATGACTCTTGTTTTTGTATAAAGGAAGTGCCATCCACCACAGCCCAAAAAAAAGGTCCTTCCTTAGCAGGCCGTTTTGTGGTTGGCCCAAGTGCTCCTTCCTTAGCAGGCCATCTTGTGTTTGGCCCAAGTGCATATAGTGTTTTTGTATATGCCCCAGTTGAGTAGAGGAGCTCATTTTCTCTTCTCCCCCCAAATAAGCCCTAGCCTACCTCTTCCATTCGAGAACCACAGCGCCCGCCACCACCTCAGCTCCGTGCGTCTGTCAACTCGGCCCCCTTTTGCCGCTGGTTCCGTCTTTTCCCCTACCTCCATGTTTGTTGCTGTCGGTGCTAGAGCTGTCATGGCCACCACGATTTCTCTCTCCCTCCACACGCACGTCGTGACGGCAGCCACCCACTTGCGATTTTCGTCGCTGGTCGCCGTTACCGGGGCGCCGACCTTTTCGTCGTTGGTGTCACCCGTCTTCCACGCAGAAGCCGCCGTAGCAGACAGACCGCCATACCCACGAGTGCCATTGTGGATGGCGTTCGAGCTTGTCGCTATTTGCATCGTTCGTGCTAGTCATCGTTCGTGGTTGTCACCATTCGTACTTGTTACTGCTGGCATAAGGAACTCGACGGCCGAGTCTTGTCTCGCTTCCTGCAACTCACTGCCAACGTATTCTCATCTCCGGTAGATGGTGACGTTGTCGTTGAGGGCTTGGTTCTGTCGGCCTCTTCTTTGGCTGCCGCTGACAACTCCGCTCGAGCCCCCTCAAGGAGCACCACCAACCACACTGTGCCGGTTGCTGCGTGGTGACTCATTGTGCCTAGTGGTTGGTCGCGGACCTCCCTCACAATCTTACCACCGAAGTTCTGGAATCCTCCATTCTCCACTGCGTTGGCTCCACCAATGTCCACCACGGGTAGATCTGAATCTGGCGGGTTCAACCAACGCCTCTTCTCCTTCATGCTCAGATGGAGCAGTTTCGGTGGTGGCTTCCACCGTTCTGTCTCTGAAAAATCTGAGGATGGATCGATATTATGCATACTGAATTTCAGTTCAAGTTAGTGTAATTTTATCTCCCTTGCAGCTTGAATTTATGCATTTTCATTTGCTTCTGTTTGAATTTTGTGATTTGGTTGCTTCGATTCTAGATCCGTTGTTGTTAAAGTAATTTGTGCATCTGGATTTGCCTTTGTTTCTGCTTCTACCATGTGTGATTTCTGTTTCTGGTGTTGAATTTTTGGATCTGTTATTGTTGCTTCCATCTGCTGTGGAATTTTTGCTGGCATTTTTGCTTCTGATTTTCACTGTAATTCGGATCGTAAATCTGCCACTGCTTCTTCCCAACCTATTTCCCATTCTGAGACCTGCTTCTGTTGAATCTCTGGCAGAATTGGATTCAAATCTGGTTGATAGCGATACAGGAAGGCTACTTCAAAAGTGAGCCACTCCGATGCCGGATTGTACCTCCTCCACATAGTGAACTAAGTTCGGACTTGACCGATCAATCCTTCTTCCACCTCCAGCAACCGTTGCAACTCTGGCATTCCTTTGGCGTTCCAAAACGTCGATGCACAGAGGATCCACCAATAGTTGTGCTCACCATCGAATACTGGCAAATCGGCACACAGCGGAATATGGCTTGAGCTCTCCGAACCACCATGGGAAGCGGAAACCGCCGACATGGTGTTCAATGAAAGCACCATTTGTAACGAAGTAAATTTGTAATAGATTGAATTATGGGAATAATAGAATATTTTTGTGTATTTTCATGTATTTTCTGGTGTCAGAGCTTACAAAAAGGGAAGGGATAGGATAGAAAATCTCCTTGGAAGAAGATGATCTATGAGAGAAGAGAGAAAATCTTTAGAGAGAGGTAGGATTAGACATCATAACAATTTCCATACCTTCCTTTACAATCCATAACCCATATTTATACTAGTCTAGACTCCACAATGGGACTAATTGGGTTATTGAGCCTATGACCCATTCCTACTTGCTACAGATTAGTGATCTATTGGTAAAGAGTATTGGTATTATACATGAGGTCTTAGATTCAAACCTCAATGCAACTAATGTAATTTTAAGTACTAAAACAAACATTTTGTAAGATGTTCCAACTAAATAATGTTGCTAAAAATGAAATTTGTAGTAAACATTACCGTGAAAACTTTGCTCCATAGGTAGGGAGATGTTGCTCCTATTAAAATGGCAGTTCCATAACCCATTTCAAGAAGTGAAACACAAAACCAGAACACCTGAAAAAAAAATTAATAAATGATAAACATGGTTATATGCTACCATAACCTAGAGTGCATTTTCTACTAATAACTTTTGTTATAAAGATGAAAAAGGTGAAAATAATATTTTTTTTTCATAAGTTATTTATCTTTTAGTTTTCTACTTAAAAGCTGAAAACGGATTTTTCTTAAAATTTAGATTATTTCTTAAAAATCATTTAAAGATATAAAAACTAATTTTTTTATCTAGTTTAAAAGTGAATTTCTTTTGTGAACTAAGTGAAACAAATGCACCTCTAGATATGATGAGACATAAGAGGAAATTAAATACCGGTTTAGGACCCAAGCGTACTGCCAAAGTTCGAATGCCTTCTGCTTTGTCTCCTTCAATGTCAGGTATATCCTATTAAATTTCACCAAACGGGGTTACATCATATCGGGTTTAAGAAAAAAATTGTGTTATGTGTACTCATTTTTTTAAGGAATACTATGTCAACTTACATGCCATTCACTATGGGACAGGATTTCATTGGGGTATGGGCCTTAATTCCCATCTAATGGCTTTAAGAAATATAATCACTCAATTGCATCTACTATCATCTTAAGTTTTTGGGAGAGATGATTCTTAACATAATATTAGAGCTTCTATGACCAAGAGGTCTAGAGTTTGTTCATCGTTGACCCGCATTTCTAAAAATTATTCATGCTTCACGCCAATAGAATTCTGGCGTGAGGGGCATATTAAGATATATAACCTTTAAATCATCTCTTCCTATACAAAATGAGTACCATAATATTAATGCGAATGCTTGATGTAAAAATTTAGGAGCTTTTACCTTGGCGAATGATATAACTGCAAAGAATAAGCCCGTCATCATACAAGCAAATATCAGTGATTTTGGATATGTAACTGCCCTCTTGAATACATGCGCCTGGACATCATGACATGCAATCAAACCCTAAAATGCATTAGGTTTCCTCCGAAGCAAATTTGCAAGATATGAAACTAGACATATTTGTCACAAACCTTGTTACTAACACTACAAATGCTACTTTATTTTTCCTTTTCCTTCCGTTAATTTTGATTCTTTCTTAGATGTTGGTTTCAAACAGTTTGTCATGAATTTGACTATGCCAAATGTGCAAGACAATATGTCTTTAAAGAGGACAATTTAGTAAGACAATACCTTCATGTGAAGAAAAGGCCCGAGATTACATGTTATTATAGTACTTATATGGTACACCAGCGTAAGCAATGGATATCTCTTCCATCTCAATAAGGGCAACTGAAAAGTTTCACAAGTAACAAAAGTTAGAAAAAATAATCAACATTTTAGTCATTAATATAAACAATTTTTTCAAATACGAGAATGCCAAGAAGAGTGAGCCAGTGCCTTTAAACCCTCATAATATATTTGTTTGACCACAGCCAATAGTTCATAAATATGCACTCGGATCTATGTTGATCATTGAAAAAGGTCGCTTGGCAGAGGTCAATACTTTCTATACTTCATTGATGATCATAATAGGAAGATGTTGGTGTACATTCTAAAGATCATGTTGTAGATGATTTGAAACAATTTCATGCCTTAGTTGAGAGAGAAATAGAGAAGAAACTTAAGTTTTGTCCATTTGATGTATATTGTAAAGAGTGTGGTATTCGACATCAAAGAAAACCTTCAAAGTCACCGCAATTAAATGGATTAGCTAAAAGGATGAATAAGACTTTGATGGAGAGTGTTAAATGTTTACTCTCACATTCAAAGTTGCCTAAAACTTTCTTGGATAAAGCTTTTCTAATAGCAGTGCATGTTTTAAATCTTTCACCCTATGTTCCTCTGCAATATGAAGCCCCAGAGAAACAATGTTTCCTAAAATCATCTTCAGGGTGTAGAGCTTTTGTGCATGTACCTAAGGATGAGAGATCCAAACTTGACGGTAAGACGAGCCGTTGTATATTCATCGGCTATGACCAAGACCAATTTGGCTATATATAGATTTTATGATTTAACTGAGAAAAAACTAGTAAGAAGTCATGATGTTGTATTTGTCGAAGATTAGACCATCAATGATATTTGAGAGGTCTAGAAAAATTATCCTAAATCTAATTATAGATCTATTGACTTAGAGTTAATTCCCAAACAGGTTGAAGATGAAATCAATGAAGATTAACGTGATGGGGATGATGGTCATGTTAACATTGAACCAAGTATTGGTGATGCTCACGTCCAATCACCAACAATTCCAACTTCTCCAATAGAACCGAGAAGATCTAATAGAATTAGACAACATTCTACTAGATATCCTAATGACCAATATGCATTATTAACATATGAGGGAAAAGATGAAAACTTTGAATAAGCTATGGATGATGATCACTAGCATTGAGACCATGCAAGATGATATGAAATCCTTGCATGAGAATAAGACGATTAAGGTGGTGAAGTTGCCAAAAGGTAAGAGAGTTTTGAAAAATAGATAGGTGTTTAAGATCAAGCATGCAGAGCAGTCTCCATATGAGATTCAAAGTTAAACTAGTTGATAAAGGATATGATCAAAGAAAAATGTATTGATTTTGATGATATATTTCAACCATTTGTGAAGATGACATCCATTTGTATAATTCTGGGACTAGCAGCTAGTCTTGGCTTGGAAGTTAAGCATATAGATATAAAAACTACATTTTTTTCATGTGAATCATGGACTCAAGCCCTTTACTATGAGATTTTGATGATTACAAATAGGCATATGCAAAAAGCTTTGAAGATCAAGGAAAGGGCTTTCAAGTTATTACTGCATGATTATAAAAGTTTGCAAGTACATGCAAAAACTTTTTTAATAGTGGAAAATTCTAGGCACTGCTTAGGTACTAGCGTAGATCAGTAATTGAATCAAACTAGTATAAATTACTTGTATTCTACTTATCTTCTCTACACTTTTATTTTCAATTCTACTATTCCATCGATACATTGTTTCTAGCTTCCATCACTTTGTTGAGAGGCTAAAATGCTTGGTTCTATTTTTAGTTCTATCTTATTGTTATTAATCCTTATTTTGTTATTTCCATGCTCACTCTGATTTTTTTTTTAAAACTATTTGAAATATTTTGTTTAACTATTTTTTTTTTATCTTTAGAAACATTTTTTAATTAGCAAAAGGTTCAGTTGTCATATCTATTTCGAAGGATTTTGAAAATAGTTTTAAAAAGAATTTTAAATTGTGTTTTTATTGTTTACTCAATTCACTCATCCCCTCTCTTGAATAAGTTAAACCACTGAGTAACACTTCATTGTGATAGTTAAATTGTCATTCATCTTTGATTTAAACATATCGATGTTAGATATTACTAGATTATAGATGTATTAGAGATGAAGCATACACAGCCTGAGAAAATCCATACAGATGAGAATGGATTATAGATATGTTGACCACGGTTCTACCAAAGAGAAAGTTTGAGTATTATCAATTAGTTGCAGGAATGACGAAATCATCCATTTAGTCAGGACGGGAAGAATTGAAAAGTGTACGTTGGGTCCCTCCAAACATAAGAAACATTAAATGTTTAGGGAAGAAGAGGAAAATTAGGACAATGTCATGCTATTGTTAGACAGTTTTTCATTATAAATAAGAAGAATTTGTGTAATGGAAATGTACGTAGAGAGTCATGAGCGACAAAAAATAGAGTTTATTGTTTGGTATTTTCTAAAAAATATCGTGTTACTATTTTGTGGTGTGAATTCATTTTGTGTGCTATTGTAAAACTCTTTGTGCCTACTATTTCATATAAGATATGTTATTATTGGAATTTTATTTTTGGATGAGTATAACATAAGAAATGATTGTTTATCATTCTATTGTTCCTAATTTTTGCGGCTTATTAAGAGGTATTCTCAAACATATTGTTGAGTTTTTCTCTTTTTCAATTTAATTGATGTGAAATCTTTCAATGTAAGTGAGTCATGCCATGCACCAATGCATGAGTGCACTTGTTTTTTTAACAGAATATACATATAAACCCAGTGTACAATGTAAAATAATACAATTTATGTTAACGATCTTATATAATTATTCTCTTAAGTAAGGGAGAAAAGGAAGCTTTAAAAGCACTTTAAATGAACTCACATTCATTGAATAAGCAGTCGCTAGCAGAAAACCGACAAAGAGGCCCCAAAACATTGGCATTGATCCTACGATCCATGTAAGCCCAAAACTCTGAAAAGGCATGATGGGTAAGTCCTTCAATCATGTTAACAACACTTGTCTTGAACAATAATATTGTTGAAAGTACACAACAAAAAGTTAAACTACAACCATCATATTTCAATGACCCTGATTATATAAGTCATGTAGCATTGCAATTTTATTTTTTTTATCAATCATGTCCAAATATTGTTTTTTCCAATATCAAATATTAGTGTTAACGTGAAGGAATATCCAAATTGATGGCTAAACAAAAGGCAAGGCCATAAACAAAAGCATCCAAACAAAGAAAATTCTTGAAATAAAAAAAAAGGGAAAAAGGAGGGTCTAAATTGGATAGAAAACTGAGATTTTAACAAATTCTCCCAATAAGAAATCAACTATATCCCCCAAAGTATCTTTACTTTTATATAAGTTTAACACGATAGTGCACTGCAGCTGAGCTAGCAGCAACTGTTTTCCACGTTTTGTATTTCTGTTATTTTTCCTTCTCCGTAATCGTTTGTATCTGTTACGTTTGTTACTTTGTTATAGAGCAATGTTGCTATGTTGCTCCCTTAAGTGAGGTGCACGGTGTGCCATCACCTCTGTATATATATACTCACACCTAGCACATTGTGCAATTCAATGAGAATAACTTTCAGTTAATATAGTTTTTCTCTCACTCAAGATGGTACCAGAGCTCTGATCCGCAGAGCTCCGTTGCGCACTCAAGCTATGGTTCGTCCACAGGGAAACAAGGGAAACGCCATTGGAGGAGGTTCGCTGGGAGAAGCTTCAGCGAACAACAATGGCGATCCACTGTTGAACCCAAACAGTCCATATCACCTTCATCCAAGTGAGAATCCATCTCTCATAATAGTTCCAGCAATTCTTACCAGCTCGAATTACCACAGATGGAGTAGATCCATGAGAAGAGCACTATCGCCAAAAACAAGTTTAAATTCCTGAGTGGAAGAGTACCAAGCCTGATGAGTTTCATCCGCTGTATGATCCGTGGGAGAGATGCAACACGATGATCCATTCCTAGATCATGAACTCCAGTTTGCCAACGATTGCGAGGAGCATAGATGGAATAGGTGATGTTGCTGCTGTTTGGAAGGATCTGAAGGAAAGGTTTCATGCAGAGTGATTTCCTGAGGATCGCTAAACTCCAGCACGATCTCTACACGATGCAGGAAGGAAATATGTCGGTGAGTGAATATTTCACTGAATTGAAATCACTGTGGGAAGAATTAGAAAATTATGGACCATGCATAGATTGTAGTTGTGCTGTTAGATGCACTTGCCTTGCAACAAGGCACAATCGTGTGCATAGAGAACAAGATTATGTTCTAAGATTCCTCACAGGTCTGGATGAAAGATTTACTGCTGTTAGATCTCAAATTCTTATGAAGGACACATTGCCTTCATTGAATAGAGTCTTTACTTTAGTAGTGCAGTAAGAAAGAGAAATTGATGGAGATTTAGATGATGAGGGAAAGGTTCATGTTAATATAGTATCCAGCAACAAAGCTGGGATGAAATCTAAGAACAATGGCAAGTCCTGCACAAATTGTGGTAAATCAGGACATGTTTATGAGGAATGTTTCAGGATTATTGGCTATTCTGCGAACTGGAGAAACAGAAATTCTTCAGCCAATTCTATGAGCACAGAAGATCGGGAGACACAAGCAGAAACTAATTCAGGAAATGAGAAACATCAGAATGTGAATTATGGTTTTACACAAGAATAGTACTAGAGTTTACTTGCTTTGCTACAACAAAAGGATGCATCTTAGGCATCAGTTCCAGCTTCAGTAAACAAAGTTGCTCATGTATCTCAAGTTAGCATAAGTTCATATGAGAATTCACTACAAACAGGTATGACACATGCCTTGTCTATGATGAGATCTGATAATACATGGAACATTTGGATCTTTGACTCAAGTGCAACAGATCACATCTGTTCTATGTTGTCTTGGTTCAATTGCTATAAGAAAATTAGACCTGTGGAAATTAATCTCCCTAATGGAGCTAGCATGGTAGCAGAATGTTCTGGAGAGGTTACATTCAGGACTGCACTTAACTAATGTGCTCTATGTTGCTGATTTCAAAGTTAACCTAATTTCTATCTCAAAGTTAGCAGCCACAAGGAATTATTCACTTGTTTTTCTACATGATAAATGTATAATACAGGAGATGTGCAGCACGAGGATGATTGGTTCTAGTAGGCAGTTTGGTGGGCTATATTACTTGGTTGCAAGTCCTGGCCCTGCTGGTTCAACTCCTGATCAAAATCACTCAGCTGCTGTTGCTACAACTTCCACAAGCTCATCAATCCCACAAGAAGCTCTATGGCATTTCAGGCTTGGACATCCCTCTCCAGCAAGAATGTCACTTATGAATAAACATTTTCCCTTTGTGAATAAAGTAGAATACTCTCCTTGTGATGTATGTCACTATGCCAAACAAACATGTTTACCGTATTCAATTAGTAATTCAAAGGCTAAGGCCAAGTTTGAACTCATTCATATGGATATTTGGGGACCGTTTTCTGTAATTAGCTACCATGGATATAAATATTTTCTCACCGCAGTTGATGATTTTAGTAGATTCACTTGGACTTTCATGATGAGGTCCAAAGCTGAAACAGTGAGCAGTATAAAGAGATTTTGTGACTTTTATTTCAACTCAATTTGGTGCTAAAATTAAGGTCATTCGCAGTGACAATGGCCCTGAATTTAACATTCCAAGTCTTTACCAATCATTAGGAATTGTATATTAGACTTCCTGCAGGGAAACCCCTCAGCAGAATGCAAGGGTGGAGAGGAAGCACCAGCATGTTCTCAATGTGGCAAGGGTAATTTTGTTTCAATCAAATTTGCCAAAGAAATTTTGGCCTTATGCAGTAATTCACGCAACCTTCTTAATAAATAGAATAAGCACTACCTTGTTGAACAACCAATCACCTTACCACATCCTCTATGATGTAGAACCAGATATAGCACTCATCAAAACTTTTGGAGGACTGTGTTATGCATCCACTTTGGTAGCAGGGAGGGGCAAGTTTGATCCTAGGGTAGACAAATGTATATTCCTAGGATTCAGGCCAGGGGTGAAAGGCTTTATCTTATATAATATGAAGACTATGCTCATACAATTCTCCAGAAATGTGAGATTCTATGGCCATATTCTGCCATATAAGCACTCATTCTATTTGCCTGACCCTGATGCCCCGGCTCCAGTGCAAAATGCAAATAGTTGTGAGCCTGACTTTCGGTCTACAGACACAACTATCACAACTCCTTGTGAAAACTCCCATGAGGCTCCTGAAATACCTGAGGCAGTAACAGCCACTGAATCCTCTCTATCACAGCCTGAAGCATTGACAAGGGTTAGACAATTAATCAGGTTGAGGAGACCTCCTCAGTTTCTCCAGGACTATGATTGCAACCAAGTAACAGCCACAGCACCAACTGAGCTATCAACAGCAACCTCCTCATCTAGATGTAAGTATCCTCTATCTAATTACATTTCCTATGCAAACTTGGCTCCTTCATGTTTGAGTTTTTTGGCCACCGTTGATAGTGACATCAAGCCAAGGAACTATGCTGAGGCTAGCAACCATGACTGCTGGAGGCAAGCCATGAAATCTGAATTAGATGCATTGGAACTGAATAACACTTGGATCATCACTGACCTACCCCCCAATTTTACTCCCATTGGCAGTAAGTAGGTGTTTAAAATCAAAAGAAAGTCAGATGGCACAATTGAGAGGTACAAAGCGAGGCTAGTAGCTAAAGGGTACCACCAAGTTGAGGGGATTGATTATTTTGATACCTTTTCCCCTGTGGCTAAAATCACCACAATCCGAGCTTTTTTGGCAATTGCTTCCATCAAAATGTGGCACCTTCATCAGCTAGATGTCAACAATGCCTTCTTGCATGGTGACTTGAAGGAGGAAGTTTACATGACCTTGCCACCAGGATTAACAACATCAAAACCAGGAAAGGTCTGCAAGTTAGTTAAAAGCTTGTATGGCCTCAAGCAGGCAAGTATGCAGTGGTTTGAGAAACTGTCCCTAGTATTGCTTGACTGTGGTTACACACAGGCTGCTGCTGATCACACTTTCTTCATCAACAGTTCCCCCAATGTATTCACAACTTTATTGGTGTATGTCGATGATATAATTCTGCAAGTTCATCTTTGGCAGAGTTTCAGAGAATCAAGCTCATTCTGGACAATAAGTTTCGCATCAAGGACCTGGGGCAACTGACATACTTTCTTAGTCTTGAAGTGTCACACTCAAAAAGGGGCATTGCACTATGTCAAAGAAAGTACTGCCTTGACTTGTTGAAAGACTCGGGGACTATGGACTCAAAACCAGCTTCCACTCCCTTAGATCTTGATGTACGACTCCACCAAGATGATGGGAAACCTTATGAGGATATTGGGGGCTATCGAAGGTTGATAGGGAGGCTGCCCTATTTGAACTCAACAAGACCTGACATTGCCTTCTCTTGTCAGCAACTAAGTCAGTTCCTTGCTTCTGCAACGATGCTTCATTACAGGGCTGCCATGAGAGTGCTGCGATACCTCAAGGGTGCCCCAGGGAGAGGAATTTTCTTTCCTCGGTCATCTGCACTTCAGATAGTTGGCTATAGTGATGCGGACTGGGGAGGTTGCCCAGATACGCGCAGATCGGTTTCAGGCTACTGCTTCTTCCTTGGAGAATCCTTGATCTCTTGGAAGGCAAAGAAGCAAAGCACTGTGTCCAAATCCAGCTCTGAAGCTGAGTACCGAGCTTTAGCTGGAGCTACATGCGAACTACAGTAGTTATCTTATTTGCTTCAGGATCTTCATTGCTCTCCCTCCAAGGCTGCTCTCCTTTATTCTGACAACCAGAGCACCCTCCATATAGCGACAAACCCAGTGTTCCATGAGCGTACGAAACATCTGGACATCGATTGCCACATAGTACGACGTCAGAAATTCCTGGCTGGACTTATGAGGTTGCTTCCCGTTGCCACCACTGAACCGTGTGCTGATCTGCTCACTAAGGCCGTGCCACTTTGCACTTTCGTCCATCTCATTTCAAGCTCAGCCTGATTGATATTTATCAGCCACGCCTCGCTT
>QANU01010822.1:21878-127734 GCA_003254905.1 Nissolia schottii
GGGGGGGGGGGGTAACACGATAGTGCATTGCAGCTGAGCTAGCAGCAACCGTTTTCCACGTTTTGTATTTCTGTTATTTTTCCCTCTTCGCAACCTTTTGTATCTGTTGCGTTTGTTACTTTGTTATAGAGAAATGTTAAGTGCGCGGTGTGCCATCACCTCTGTATATATATACTCACACCTAGCACATTGTGCAATTCAATGAGAATAACTTTCAGTGAATATAGTTCTTCTCTCACTCAAGAAAGTTATTGCAAGATTTTAACTGCTTTTCGTTCCAATTCCAAACTTTTAAATATGTCTTTCACACACATCTTATTATGCTTATCTCTCATCAATAATTAATTATTTTAGTTCTCCGCTTATATAAATATGTGAAACTGGCTATGAGCAATTTTCAACTTACCCGAAGAGTACCGCCCCTTACGATATAAAGAAAGTAGAACATTTTATCAAAAAGTTTTCAATTTTCATCTTAAAATGTAAATGAATATTTTTATCTCCAAACTTACGATAAGTAATTGGCAAATAAAAATGTTAGTAAAATTAAGAGTAAAAATTGCACTTTAATATTTGAAAGTCTCATTTGACATCAATTTAGTACCTAAAAGTTTTTGACATTAAATTAATAAATTCTTGAAAGTTAAAATGTGACATTATATTAGCGGTCAAAATTTATTTGACATCAAATATCTCTCACAAAATTATAATATGAAATCAGTTTAGTCATTAAAAGTGTTATTTAACATCAAATAGGTCTTTAAGAACCAAGGATCTGTATAATTTTTGTTTTTTTTCAATTTGTTTTCTATTTCTCAAGTTTTTGTAAAGAAAATTATAAAAACAAGAAAATTCTATTTTCATTTTTAGTTTTAATATTTTTTTAGAAACCAATTGAAAACACAAAATGAAAATAGAAACTAAATAAGAGAATGAAAATAGTTTTTTTTAATGACTAAAGTAATGTCACATTTGCCTTTCAAAAATTTATACAATGTCAAAAACTTTCAAAGACAAAGTGCTCATTTTCTCTTCAATTAAAATTAAAAAAGTTCAAAAATCAATATAGAGACATTACGGGCATCCAAGTAGCTAATAGTAATAGTTCTATATACCGTTAATAAAAACGACCCAACAATAATGGCAACGGTTCTTGAAGAAACCACTCCTGATGCCAAAGGAAGATATGGCTTATTGATCTGCAACAAATTAAAACATGTAACACATATTAAATAAAATAAGACAATCTTTACCAAAAATAAAAAAAATAAAAAAAATGAAAAAAAAAAAGACAATCCATCAAAATAAACACGTCTACAAAAAAAACATGCTCAAATGTAAATATCAGATGCTACAAGAATTGGAGAGGGTGCTTGGTAAAAATGAAAATCACACCTTGTCTGTTTCAACATCAGCTAGCTGATTCACCCCCATTTGATACATATAATTGCCAAGGAAAGCTGCCAAATACTGAAACAAGAAAAAAAAAATCAAGATTTATAATAACATCACCTTTTAAAGGAGAAGATACCTTTTCAGTAAAAAAGAAAAGATTAGGAAATATTCCAAAGTTTACACCCTACCACAAAATATTGAAAAGAAGTGAAAAAAATAATGATTTAAGTTTAGTGGAGAGTTTTACATAAACATCTAACAATGTATTATGGTATCAGCAAAAATATTTGACTCTTCTGCACTTCCTTAAAAGCATCACACTTGCGATTCGGTGATTCAGTGCCATGGGTAGATTTGGCGTCATCTTCAAGTGCCAACGACATCGGTGGCTAAAGAGAGAATTGTGGTTTTGGCCTCAATCATGGTTGTCACCCTCATTCTTTAGGGTCGCCGTCTCATATATGCCTTCTACGGGTCTTGGCTGCTAGAATTTTCTTTGTATCCGCTATTATTGATTGATAGATTTTGTTTCATAAAATGGGTTGAATGGATAGCCTAGTTGATAGCTTCTTATGGAGTCTTAGATTTGGAATATTACATGTTTGTTATGGCCCTGGCCCAAAGGCCCACATAAGATCTTGGACTTGTCAAGCTCATAGAAACATCTGTCCCGAAATAAGATCTCCTACAATAACTGCTCAGAGGGATCCACCGCCCATCATTCCACGAATTCCGAAGAAAAACCCGAAAGGAAGATTCGCAGGCCAGCGCGAATCATGGTCCCCACCCGGGTATTTAAACAAACCAACATATCAAGTATGACCGAAAACCTATCTTCCCTAGACTTTACCCCCTAATCATTCCCTTGCTGACTTGAGTGTTGGAATCCTTGTAGGTACCCGCACCAGAGTCCAGACCCGCCGACGATTTCAGAGTTCGTCTTGCATCGTGGACCACCACATTCTCGGTACAATGTTCATTTTCTTGTGTGTTTGTGTTCTTAAAGAGTGAGCTAATCTCACAACTTCAAAGTTTTGATCAGCGGCGAAATTGGTTTTCCAGCCATGCAAATATGCAAAACCCACTTGCTCCTCAAATGGCCTTTTACGGGCAACAACAACAACAACAACGATCCCATCAATTCTCTTCACGACATCGTGGAAACACTCAAACCTTCACATCAACAGGGAGAGGGTTTCAAGCGCAACAACCTAACAACCAAAATAAAAACCATTGCACTACCAGTACCCAACAGCGACGCCCTGCACCACCGGGGGAACGTCACATGACCCCTGCAGAGTGAGAGCTCTATCGAAATGAAAAATGCCAATATTGTGGTGCGATGGGTCATGTAGCAAAAATATGTTGGTGGGTGCCTAAGAAATCAACTCAATCTGATGATTTGCCACAAGCACTTACAACACTCACTCAAGACAACACCGTTGCCGAAACAGAGTGGACTTCATCAGACACTGGAGCCTCCAATCATATGACAATTAAAACAAGTATGTTGAGTAATATGTTGAGTAATATTCGACAATATGCAGGTACAGACTCTGTACTTATTGGTGATGGTTCTTCTCTACCAATTATTGGTATTGGAGAGTCCCTCATCAAGCAAAAAAACACTACTATATCGCTTCATGATGTCTTACTAGTTCCTGATTTAACAAAGAATTTGCTCTCTATAAGTCAACTAACAAAACAATTTCCTGTTAACTGTGAGTTTTCTAATGCTGATTTTTGTGTTAAGGAACGAGAAACAGGAGAAGCAATGATCACAGGGAGGCGCAAGGGTGACCTATATGTTCTTTCCTCTTTGCCTGAATTATATTTTTCACATCGTTTCAAATCTGGATCAGCAGACATTTGGCATCAACGACTAGGACATCCCCAAATTTTGGCCTTACATTTACTAAAAAATAAACGATTAATTGATGTAGTTGGAACTGTGAAATCTGAACATCTTTGTGATAGTTGTCAATTGGGAAAACTTAGTAAATTACCTTTTTCTTCTTCTGAGCATTATAGTTCTTCTATCTTCGACAAAATACATTGTGACTTATGGGGACCTGCCCCAGTTTTATCTATTGACAATTTCAAATATTATGCATGTTTGGTTGATGATTTCTCCAAGTATACCTGGATTATTCCCTAACAACATAAATCTGATTTTGTTAATGCTTACTTATCTTTTGAACAATATGTTGAAAGACAATTTAACAAAGAAATCAAGGTTTTTTATTCTGATGGAGGAGATGAATTCATCAACTCCAAACTTTCAACTCATTTTCGTTTAACAGGTACAATCCATCATGTATCTTGTCCGTATACTCCAGAACAAACAGGTATGGTTGAAAGGCGACATAGAGTAATGTGTGAACTAGGCATGACTATGTTATTTCATAGCGGTGCCCCTTTATTTCTATGGGTTGAAGCTTTTACTATAGCTGTTTATCTTTTTAATAGACTGCCATCCTCTTCTCTTAATTTTGAAACTCCTTGCTTTACTTTGCATGGGACACATCCTAATTACTTTTCACTTCGAGTCTTTGGCTCTAAATGCTTTCCTTATACTTGAGACACACGACGTCACAAATTTGATCCAAAAACTACTGTGTTTTTGTTGGCTATAGTGATATACATAAAGGGTATAAATGCTTTCACCCTTCTAGTAAGAAATTTTTCATCTAACGACATGTTGTTTTTAATGAATTATTTTTTCCTTATAAGACTAATCTCCATAATAAAATTCCCTCTCCCACACCACACGTAGTTAGCATATTTGACTCCTAGTTACCTCGCACTAATACTAATTCTTGTGCAGATTTGACTGCAACTACTTCCATTCCACCGTCCTCCAAGTCCGATACGAATGGATATAGTGCATTCTTCTGCCTTACCACCTCTTGCTGCACCTACTGACCAACTAGAACCAAACTCACAACATGAGTCTTCACTAACTAGATCTGAGCCTGAGTCTAGGCCTCTTATATCAACCTCACAGAATACGCCTGTTCCCTCTAACGAAATTCATCTACCACACGAACCACCTTCACATCCAATGGCTACTCGCTCAAAACACAGAATTGTGAAGCCTAATCCTAAATATGCCTTAATCTCCATGTCTTGTGCCAACATTCCTCGCAACCCGCATAATATTCGTTCAGCTTTAGCTCATCCCGGTTGGAAGGCTGCCATGGGTGAATAAATTGACGCTCTACATAAAAACCAAACTTGGGAACTTGTTCCCCACACCCCTGCCATGCACGTCATTGGTTCTAAATGGGTTTTCAAATCAAAACTCCAACCAGATGGGTCTCTTGATTGCCTCAAAGCTCTACTTGTTGCAAAGGGATATCACCAAGTTCATAGAGTAGACTATACTGAAACTTTCTCTCCTGTCATCAAGCCGGCACCATCCGATTCATCATCACTGTAGCTCTTGTTAAAAAATGGCCCATTAGACAACTTGATGTCAAAAATGCCTTCTTGCATGGTGTGCTTTCTGAAAAAATATACATGGAACAACCCCCTGGAATGGTTGATCCTCAATGCCCAAACCATGTTTGCAGACTTAAAAAAGCTCTTTATGGCCTTAAACAAGCACCACGGGCCTGGTTTGACCGCTTTAGTTCTTTTCTTTGTAAATATGGTTTCTTTTGTAGCATGGCTGACCCATCTTTATTTATTTTTCATTCGAATCTAGTATCACTAATTCTTCTCCTTTATGTAGATGATATGCTTCTTACAGGTACCACCAGCTCTCTAGTTTCTAACTTCATCCAACTTTTGCAGTCTGAATTTGCCATGAAGGACTTGGGACCACTTCACCACTTCCTTGGAATTGAGATACCCTCGACTACTGATGGCCTTCATCTATCTCAATCCTATTATGCTCTTACTATCCTTGAACGTGCTAAAATGGTTGATTGTAAGCCAATGGGCACACCACTTGAAGCCCCAACGTCCCATCAAATGACACTTCACTAAATGATCTAAGCTACTTTCGTGGGCTTGTTGGAGCTTTACAATACCTCACCCTTACTCGTCCTGACCTTTCCTTTAGTGTTAACTATGTTTCTCAATTCATGCATGCTCCTACTATTACGCATTTAACAATGGTTTGCCGTATCTTACGATATGTCAAAGGAACTATTGACGTAGGTCTCAACTTTACTTCCCAAACTACACTTGATCTCTTTGCTTTTTTTAATGCAGATTGGGCAGGTTGTCCTTCCACTCGACGGTCTACCACTGGCTACTATACCTTTCTTGGTGGACACCCCATCTCTTGGTGTGCTAAGAAACAACACACAGTCTCTCGTTCCAGCATTGAAGCAGAATATAGAGCCATGGCCAACACTGCAGCTGAGCTCACATGGCTGACTTACATCTTAAAAGACCTTCGCATTTCACTTGCCTCTACTGTGACAATATCAGTGCTCTTCATACGACCATCAATCCAGTTTTTCATGCCCGCAACAAACATATTGAATTGGATTATCATTTCGTCCGTGAACGTGTTGCACTTGGACATCTCGTCACTCAACACATTTCCACCAATGGCCAAGTTGCCGACCTCTTCACTAAACCCGTGTCTAAGGCTACACTCCTACATTTTCAACCCAAACTTTGCCTCCAACCTCGGCCTTGTTTGAGGGAGGGTATTAGCAATACTCAACCCTTATTAAATGACGATGGTGGGATTTGTTGGAGAGATAAGGCAACAAATCACAGTTGCACTGATAAGGATGAGAATTCCAATAATCATGCCACTATTAATGGAGAGCTGATTGAAGACAGCAAATCAACACTCAGCCCTCATTAAATAGCAATGGTGGGATTTATAAGGCAACAAATCATAGTTGCATTGATAAGGATATGAATTCCAATAATTATGCCACTATTAATGGAGAGCTAATTGAAGGCAGTAAATCAATGTAATAATCAACCAGATTCTTAGCCTATTAAAACAAGGAATATTGTAATTACCTATGTTTAGGGATTTGTCAATTATAATTTCAGCAGAGCCGTTATGCACCCTCTGCTATATATCTCTCTTCATCTCTTGTAATTAGTGTGTTCAAGTATTATAATAAAAATAGGTCGTGCCTTATTTTCCTTTGTTCTTGGTGCTTCTGTGAAACATAGATACTCTCCTCTGTTCTCTTAACTTCTGGTCATATTCCCTTTCTTCCTCCTCTCTCAATCTCTTTGAACCATGCACCCACACAAAATTAGGACCACACCACCATTCACCGTTGACTATCACAGAGGTCGCACCGCCTCAATCGATGCTGATAGACCTTATGTCAGTCAGGCATTATGTTTTTTTATGGCACACCTTAGAAGAAGAGGGATTGGAGTTAGTTTTAACTTTTTTTAGGCTTTTGGCATTTCTGATTACATGTTGGCATCTTTTAAGGAAAGTTCAATGCATCTAGCAGTTTGTGTTCAATTTTTTTTATCTGTTTATTATTGATTGTTCTGTCCATGAGTTGTGTTATATAGACTCGTTTAGTGTGGGATATTGCGACTACTCACATCTTATCCATTATTGAATGAGATTTTAATTGAGCTTGTGGTTGAAATGTAGTTGGAATCTAAGTATTTTAGCAAACTAGGCAAGGCTAAAATGGGAACACAAATTTAGGGAAATAAAATAGAAACCCTAAGCACAATAATAATGTGATTTGGAGAAGAGTTGGAACAATATACCACAAATCGTGCAACAACACTATCCTTAAGTGTTTATCTCTGTCATACTTGGAGCAATATGTTGGTGGAAAGTCCTTGACGAGATTTTCTCTAAGATAAGATGTAGGTCTCCTCAGGAACTCATCCATTTGTAGTTCTTGCTGGCAACTAGTAGCCAAATCCCATTTCGATGAAGGAGGAGGAACTAAGGGTGCGGGGGTGACCTCACGATGCTTAAAAAACAAAGGAAATAGAAGGGAACAACAAAAAGTAGGAAGGCAAAAGCAACAACATTTTTGGAGGAGAAGAAAGAAGAAGTTATGGCCGTGTGTGTTGGTGAGTTGCACAATAAATAGGCCATGCTAGTTATAAATCACGATGGGCCTAACAACCATATTAGCCCAAATGACTAATCCTGCAAGTGGTCAAACGACCATATTTCCATGTGGCCCAACAGTCATAAGCAAGTGGCACGAGCCACATGTCTCTCAACGGTCAAGAACAAAACGGATTGGACCAAGAAATAAAACAAACACGTAAAAGAGCTCATCTGACTTACACGCGGGAGGTGAGACAAGGTGGGGAACCATGTAGATAAAGGCTTTCCTTTAGCCTACTCCAAGCAACGTGGGACTTGACTTTCTACCAAATTAAAGACTAAGTTTAAAACACACTTAAGACCCTTTATTTCTAATAGAGACAACACCTCATTGAGATTTCATCCAATGGTGAATCGACATAGTGTCTTATGCCAAATGAGTACAAGTAATATTTTTCTTTGTATACTGTAAAACATGCATATTTTAATGGATAGCTATATTAAGAGTGCTAATCAATAGAGATCGTGACTACAACTTTTGGTGTGCCTGATCAAAGCGTAACCAATATTTCACATTGATTAAAGTAATAGACAATTTAAAAGGCTCATGTGATATTGGTTAAAAGAAAGGACTCAAAAAATAATATCAAATAGAAATTGCATTGGTGAATTTTCCTTCTCCTTGTATTTTTAAACAATAGACATATTTGTGCCCTCACCTGCAATAAGCCAATAAAAAATGTTGGAGATAAATCTGACAATTTTTCCACTGCAAGGAGCGACGTAGAAAGTATGGCTAGTCCCTGCCCATACACACAAAAGAATAAGTAAGCTCTTTACGAATACTCAATTTTTTCTTTCATCTGTGAATATAGAGCCTTATACAAATTTATTGGATGAATAATAGAAGTTGAGTAGTAGTTTAAGATTTATTCTAGAAATGACTACTTAACTGTAGCAATCAATGAATGTGGCCTGCTAAGTATGTATAAAACATTCATGACATCTTTGATAGACTCCAAAATACTTTTTGAATCATGAGCTTGTGGTTCGAATACTTCTGACTGCGAAGTTGCATTCATAAAATATTTTCTCTCAAATTTTTCACACTTTGATCCTCCACCAACTCCTTTGTAATGATGCTTCACATTATGCTGCAAAGATGCCACTATACAATAATCTTTTGAGAGTTTCCCTGTCTTGTGCCATAAGGCTCTTGTTGCATAAGAACCTAAAGTACAACATTTTGTTAACATCCAAAGTTGAAAAATTGCAATTATTTATTCATGAATTAGAATGAAATAAATGTTAAAAGTGTAGGTCATTTCTCTGATATGAGCTGAGCTGCAGTAATATCAAAGAAATGACCTTTTCAATATTGTTAAACATGAAAGATTGACTTGTGAATGGGGAATGTCATATTTGTGTTTTTGACGGTGTTTATCTGCCTTCTGTATGAAGATTCTGCAAGGTTGTTTGGTTGGCATAGTACTTTTTTGTCTAATCATGTTTGGTTTTCGGGTGTTGGTTGATCCTAGGTGCAGTGTCTGATTTTATTAGTCCTAGTTGTTTTTCTTTAGAGTTTAGAGTTATGTTATTTGGACTTATTAGTTGTAAAACATGATTCACTAGTTAGTTATCATTAGATGAGATCTGAGTACAACTCATACCACATTAAAAATTTATCCTATGAGTTCAAATAACCAAAGAGTACAAATAACATCTCTTTTCTTTATAATTGAAATGTTTCATGTATGGTTGTTTTCTTGGCTCTTGTTCTGTTTTGAGCCAATGGATTACACACCTATTGAAAAAAAATGAAAATAAATAAATAAATAAAATGGTCTAGTTCTATTCAACACATTTTTAAACCTTTTGACTTCTCTCGCGGATCTTGGATTGGAAAAAACAATGAACAAACTCTCAAATGGATTTCTAACAAAAATTTTATCACTGAACAATTTTGTCCGAGACATAAAAACTCACATCGTAACTCTCAAGAATGAAAAATGTCGGTCAAATTAATTGTTTTTATGAAATAATATGTCCAGCAATTAATTTTTTTTAAGGAATTCATCTTTCTCAAAAGGAATCAATTTAAACTATGTTCTTTTTCGATCATTCAATAAAAGGGGTAACAACTCTTGTGATAAAAGAGAAGTAGAAAAAAAATCAAAGAGATCAAAACTACTGTTGACGGCAGAGAAGAGAAGAGGAAGAAGAGTACTCTTAAGTCAAGGAGTTAAGATATTTTAGAGATCTTAAAATATTCTCTTATTTTAATAGTTAAGATATCCTTAAGTTTTATCCTGATTGGTTCTTATCTTAATTTCTTGAAACAATTGTTATTTGTAGGCATATTGTAAACACACACACCCTTAAGAATATAATAGATACATACTATTCAGATATATTTTCCTGATTTTTCTACATGGCATCAGTATGCCATCTCCTTCCTCTATCCTTGCCTGCTACCCTCTCTAGTTTTATACCTTCCCGTCCTTGGTTTTCATCACTGCCAGCAGCACTCTAGTTGCCATCCTCCAATGACTCCATCGTCGGAATTTAATCCGTTGTCGGTGTCTCACACACCCCCACGCGCCCCTCGGTGGTTCTGCGTTTTTTCTCACGTGCTTCCCATGGATCTGTTTTATGTGCCTCATTTTGTGTGCCAATGCGAATCTTCTGACATCACCTGCCTGTCACCAAACCCTTGTCACCCACCCTGACCAATCCCTCCATGTTGACCAGCATGTTGATGTGGTATCCCTTTGCTGCTAACACGACAAACTTGTGCTTCCCAATTAGTGTTAACGTGGCAACACCACTTACACCTTTCCTAGGTTTTTTGGTGAGATAATTCCATTTTATTGGTCCGTTTTTGAAATTTCTACTTCGACAGTGCACTTGTCCCTTAGCTATTGTGTTTGTATATTATCATGGATAAAAAGGATGTTGTTCATCCTATTCTTTTTATGCTCAACAATTCCAATTACACTCATTAGGTTGAAGCTATGCGTGATTTTTTGAAAGGTCACAAACTCTAGAGATATGTGACTGGTGATATTGTGTGTCCTATCAAATATGACGATGATACCAATGAAGCCTTTATTTATGAATTAGAAGATTGGGACAAGAAGAATCATCAGATCATCACTTGGTCCCGCAATATCTCCACCCTAGCATTCACCTTTGATTTGACCGTTTTGACACTGCCAAAGAGGTATGAGATCACCTGAAAAATCATTACACTTTTTCTGATTTGTCTCATCAATATCAGCTATAGAAGGAGCTCCACAGTCAGAAACAAGCACTTGGAAACGTTGTTTATGATTTTTTTGCTCAAATGGAAGCTATCTAGGATCGATTAAGCTTGTCTGAACCAACCATTATACATAAAAGTGATGCTTAGTGATAAGAAGAACATCATGATCGCACACGCCTTATTCAATTTTTGATGGGTCTCATTGATGATTATGAGCCCATTCGAGCATCCCTGTTGCATCAAGATCCCTTACCCACTCTTGAGGATGTTCTTCCTCATCTCAAGTCTAAAGAAACTAGATTGGGCATCTTCCAACCTAAACAAGATATGGAATTTGTAGTTATTAATAACAAGGGTAAGTCTTGTCGTTACTGTTAAGTATTAAGTTTAGTATTTTTACAAGTAAAATAAATAACTTTTTGCTTTATAATTCATATATTAGTAAAGCAATTTTCCCTATTTTGCAACAAAGAAAAAAATGGATACAAAAGGCTAAACATGATGAAATATTACAGATTGAAAAGCCCAAAGAGAAAGAAGCAAGGAACAAGCAAAATGGGAAACAGACGAGCAAACCGCTCAGCGGACGTCCAAGGCTGCTCATCGGTACCTTACTTCAAAGTAAAGTAGCTTGAGGACGAAGCAAGCTCTGCAAGCCACCCTGCAGCCGCACTGCAAGCTACACTGACACCGCTCAGCACTCTGCACGCCGCTCAGTGGGGACAGGATAATATCAGAGCAGAACAGAGACACCTTTTCTGAATCTTCACTCTGAAGAAAGCTACGCCGCTCAGCGGTGCCTTGAATCCGTTGAGCGGCCCTCGAGGAATTTGGCCTATAAATAGAGGCCCCAGAGCAATATTAAGACACACTTCCCATACCCTCAAAAAAGCAATTTTGCCTTCACAGAATCTCTCCTTCCGCACTTTCTGTATAATTTTAGAGTTTTAAGAACATTGTTTCAAGCAACAAAAAGGAGGCCAGGCTAGAAGCCAAGGGAGATCGAGAAGCACGGCGGTACTTGTCATGACGGTGTGAGAATGTGTCATGGTGAGTGGTCCTTACCTTGCCTCTGTGATCCTCTCTTGTAAGATGATTTTGTAATTTTCTTGTTGTTGGGATTGTGATCAATGCTATAGCCTAATTGTATCCATGCTACTTTTGTATGAATGAGTCTATCTATTTCTTTGATTTTCATGTATTGGTTTTGTGCTTAATGCTAGCTATAGTTCAGCTAATTAAATGTTGTTTTGTAACTTAATGTTGTGAGTGAAAGCTACATTATTAAGTGAGAATCAATTCAATGTTTAATCTGGTTAACTAAGGCTTGAATCTAAACCTAATTGTCGCGAGTGAAAACTGCTTCAGTAGGGTTGAACTTAAACCATTTCATCTAATAAACTTAATTCCTAGAAATACAATTGAGATTATTAGTCGCTTTAACATCTGAATTAATGTTGGTTTACTTAGTTAATTTGTGTGAGAAATTGACAAACTAATAAGGTAAACCTAACCATCTTGTCGTGCTTGAAAAAGATGTTTAAGATAAGAACTGATGGCGAAAAATCAAAGGAAAGATAATTCATCTGCATTAAGTTATGAATACAAGAAACTATACATGATTCAAACCCAACAAGCCTCCTAACCTACCTCTGATTTGTTGTCATTTTATCTTGTATTTATTTCCCTTTCCCTGTCTCGAATTTACAATCAATTTCCAATTCATCTACTCTATTGTTTAATTAACAAATTCAAGAATGACATTTACCAACTCCCTGTGGAGATGACTATACCCGACTATACTGCAATTGGATTCCTTGAGGATCTGAAAGCTGTAAAGGAGGATATTAAAATGACGAGAGTTTAAAAATAAGCTTTTAATAGTTACTACCATTGCTCGAGGCACCTCCTTCCAGGATGTCCCACCATCAACTGCCCTGCCTTGGCCGACTTCATTTCCACCAACCCTGGCCTAGTTTGTCAATATTGTAAGTATTCAGGCCACTTGATTAAGAATTGCCCTAACCGCCCACCACCCAATTCTACTCAGCATAAGTCTCAACCTCATTCCACTTCATCCAGACCTGTACTTTCCACTACTATTGATGCGAATGGATCACCAACCTCGACATCCATTACCTCTATATCTGTTGTTTCCACTGGTGATATTGAGTCCCTCCTTAAACAACTTATTTCCATTTTCGGTAATACTCCTGCTGCTTTATCCACCACCACCGATAATAATAGATGGTACTTTGATTTTACATGGTGTAACCTCATGACTTCTGTATCACATGGTTTTTCTTCCATCTATACTACTGATGTTGCACTATACACACTGTTGATGGATCTCTTATGAACGTCAGTCATCAGGGTTCCATCTCCTTGTCCAATCTCACTTTACCAAACATGTACCTTATCCCCCAATGGAATTTTCATCTTATCTCAATAGGTTAATTATGTGATCTCGGTTATGAACTAATTTTTTTCTCCCTCTAGTTGTCATGTGTAGGATCCGCTGACGAACAAAGCTATCGGGACTGGATGTAAGATTAGAAGGTTGTTTAAGCTTACTAGTCTCCGTGTTCCATCTACTTCACCCATCTATGTTACTTCCACATCATCCCTCCAACTATGGCATCAACGTCTTGCTCACAGTTCGTTCGGCAAAATGCATCCTCTCCTTTCCATAGGAACTTTAAGATCTTTTGGTAATGAAGCTTTTGATTGCATTTCATGTCAAATTGCTAAACAACCATCTTTATCCTTTAATAAAAGTATATTTGTTTCTGATTCACCTTTTCATCTTGTACATTATGATGTGTGTACACCAGCTCTCACTCCCACTATGGGAGGATCTCGCTATTTTGTCATATTTATTGATGATTACTCATCCTATACTTGGATATATCTAATGAAGAATTGTCATGAACTGCCTTAGACTTACATTAAATTTGCCACAATGATCAAACACAACTCTCTAAAGCAGTTAAAGTTTCTCGACGTGACAATGCCATGGAATATCGCGACTCAAAGATTTTGACATTTCTTAATGAACAGAGCACTCTATTCGAGTTTTCTTATCTTAGTACCTCAACAAAATGGTCGTGTAAAGAGAAAGCATCATCACATTCTTGACTTTGTTCATGATATGATTATCTCTTCCTCTTGTCCTGAATGAGCTTGGGGCGAAGCAGTCCTCACTATTGTCTATGTCATCAATCGACTACCATCCTACCCTTGGGAATGTCTCTCTTTTGAGCGTCTGTTCTACACTTCCCCATATTACAAGTCCCTGAAGGTTTTTGGTTGTGCATGTTTTGTGCTTCTTCAACTCCATGAATATACTAAATTTGAACCTTATGCCCGCTTTTGTTGCTTTCTAAGCTATGAGATAGAGCAAAAAGGTTATCGTTGCTAGGATCCTATCTCTCCGTGCATCTGTATCTCACAACATGTCATCTTTTGGGAATACCATATGTTCTCATCTTGGTCCACCTTCAAGTTTATTCATTCCACCTCAAGTCCTCTCTTCACTAATTCCTCCATTGATCTTTTTCCTAATGGCTCTGATGTTGGTTCTTCTTGTGAGATCCCACCCCCTTCTAATGATACAATAGTTCTCGTTAAACAAGCTTTGAATGTGGATCTACCATCGATTATCCCTTTGCCTCCTACGCATCCAATGAGGGTAAGAAATTCATCTTCTTATTTCTGTGATTATCATTGTTTTTATACCATGCTTCGCATAGATGAACCTCAGTCCTATAAAGAAGCCTCCACATACCCTCATTGGCAACTTGCTATGAAAGAAGAGTTACAAGCACTAAAGAAGACTCTTACTTGGGACTTGGGTGATCCTCCTTTTGATAAGACACTTGTGGAATGCAAGTGGGTGTACAAATTCAAGACTCACTCTGATGGCTCTATTGAACGATACAAAGCTTTCTTGGTTGTTAAGGGTTTTACCTAAGAATATGGGATTGATTATGAGGAGAACTTTTCTCCTGTTTCTCGCATCACCTCTATTTGGAATTTACTTGCTATCGCAACAACTCAAAGATGGATTCTTGGTCAAATGGACGTGAAGAATTCCTTCCTCAATGGTGACTTGGAGAAGGAAGTTTACATGTGGCCTGTCCAACAAACAAGTGTGTCTTCTAGGTAAGGCCTTGTATGGCCTTAAGCAAGCCCCCACGCATGGTTTTCCAAGTTCAGCTCTACTATCAGTCAACTCGGGTTCTCATCTAGCCCACATGACTATGCTCTCTTTATCCATCAGACAGATTAAGGTTCTGTGTTACTACTATTATATTTGGTTATATGATCATTACTGGCGATGACACTTTGTTAAGTACTATATTTTAGTAGTTTTACAAGTTAAATAATAACCTTTTTGCTTTAATTTCCATATACTTTCAAGGCAATTTCCCCCAAGTTTTGCAATAATTTCACAAAAGGAAAAGGATGGATACAATGGAATAAAATGTTGAATTTTATAGAAAAAACCCATAAAGAAGGAGCAAGAAACAAAGGAAAGACATTTCAAAAACAAAGCAAAAAGGAAGGAAGAAAAGCATCAACGCTCAGTGGGGCTCTAGGCCACTCAACAGACCTTTACTTCAAAGAGAAGTAACTTAAAGACGAAGCCGCCTCTGCAAGCCACCTGCAACCTTTGTAACCGCCCTAACACCGCTCAACGGGGACAGGATAATGTCAGAGCAGAGCCACCTTTCAGAGATAAAACCTTCACCATTAAGAAAGTTGCGCCAATGATCGGAGCCCTGAGGCCGCTGAGCGGACCTCAAGGAATGATTCCTATAGAGGCCAAGGCTCAGTTCAGAAGAATCAATTCCCATCCTTCACAGAAGATTTTCTCACTGAAATTCTCCGTAGTTTCTTAGAGTTTTTAGAACATTTTTGAGCAACAAAGAAGAGGCTAGGCTAGGGGCCAAGAGAGATCGAGAAGCATGGCGGTCCTTGTCGTGATGGCGTGAGAACGTGTTATGGTGAGTGTCCATCAACTTGCCTCTATGATTCCCTCTTGTAAGATGATTTTGTGATCTTCTTGTTGTTGGGATTTTGATCAATGTGATAGCCTAGTTGTATCCATATTACTTTTTGCATGAATGATAAGTGTCATGTTTAGGTATTTCTATAGGCTTAAATGACACTTACATGGATTGTTTTAGATGAAATTATAAGCTAATTTCCCTAAACTTTGTATGATTTTATTAAGTTTTGAGGAATGGATGCATTATGTGTAAGTTGATACAATTCTTGTCAAAATCTCATATAGGTGAAATGCATAGAGCAAAGAGATGACAAAGCAAGAAAAGTATGGGAGCCCGCTCTGCGTAGCAGTTAGTAAAAACGCGATAACTTGAGCTACAGATATCGGATTGAGGTGGTTCAAATTGCTAGTTAAAGCTAAGAGAGAGATCTACAATTTTGTATTTGATGTCATGGCAAGAATCCTGCTCAGCAATCCGCGGAGTGATCCGCTGAGCGGCCCGCTGAGCACCGCCGCCTCTATTGAAAATCAGCACTGCTAGCTGCCAAGAAAGACTTCAAAGTTTCAGCTGCCTCCACCTAGCTTCGCTGAGCGCACCGCTGAGCAGACCAAGCGGGGTCAGAATTTGTCTATAAATAAGAAGGCAATCTGCAGCTTAAAAACACATTCCATAACATCCCTCTTTTCTTACATTGCTCCCATTACACTCATCCATCTTTTCTATATTTACTTATATTTAAGTTAAGAATAGGAAGAAAGGTTAGGAATTTAGAGAATCCCTTAGGAGAAGTGCTGCAGAAATCACCAACGGTTGAAAATCGTGGTGGAAGTGTAGAAGCAATCCACCACTCCTCTTCAACCTACCATTGCTCTAAATCCGTGTAAGCTTGTAACCTATCCATAACTATGGATAGCTAACTTTCTTTATTGTTGGGATTCGATGTTTTTTATTTCTTAAATGTATCCATCTTGACTTATGTTTATGGTTCTGTGATGTTCTATGATTTTAATTATTGATCTTATACTTAATGCTAGTCTTTGTTTAGTTTATTGATTCTTGACTTGAGACTTACTTGTATGAGCGGAAGCTATACTAATTAAGTTATAACCAAGTTAGGTTCAATCTTGCTATGCAAAAGCTTGACTCTATACTTAAGTGTTGTGAACGGAAGTTACAATCATTTGAGTTTGACCTAGATCAATTCATCTAATTTTTAGTTACCGTAACTGGAATTATTAATTAGTCGTTTTAACACCCGAATTAATGTCGAGTTACTTTTATTAAGTTTTTGCAAGAGAATTGACAACATAATAAAGGGAACCGAGTGATCTTAACATGCTTGTAAAAGATGATTAAGTTAAGAAATGGTGGCGATAAAATCAAAGAACTCATAGATCGTATTAACTAGGGCATTGGTTACATTGAGGCAATATTGTTAATCGAATCCCAACATGTTTCTTCACTAGACTAAACTCAATTTCACTATTGTTTTTATACTTTCAAGTTGTCTGTAATCTGTTTCTTTGTTCATTTACTCAACAAAACCAATCACCTCCTATAAGCTTAAAGTAACACAATTCAAAGAAGACTGTTTTAAAGCAACAATCCCTGTGGATACGACTATACCCGACTATACTGCAATTAGATTCCTTGAGAATCTGAAAGCTGTAGAGAAGGATATAAATTAAATAAACGAGAGTGCAAAACCCATTGCAAAAAGCTTTCAACAATGAATGAATATATCTGTTCCTTTGATTTACATGAATTGGTTTTGTGCTTAAAGCTAGCTATAATTTAACTACTTAAATGTTGTTTTGTAACTTAATACTTGTGAGTAAAAGCTACATTGTTAAGTGGAAACAAATCAATGCTTAATTTAGTTAACTAAAGCTTGAACCCGAACCTAATTGTTGCGAGTGAAAACTGCCTCATTAAGGTTAGACTTAAAACCATTTCATCTCATAAACCTAATTGCTAGAAATAGAGTTGAGGTTATTAGTCTTTTTAACATCTGAAATAACATTGGCTTACTTTGTTAATTTGTGAAAGAAATTGACAGAATAATAAAGGAAACCTAATCATCTTATCATGCTTGAAAAAGGTGTTTAAGATAAGAACTGGCGGCGAGAAATCAAAGGAAAGATAATTCATCTGCATTAAGTTATGAATACAAGAAACTATACATGATTCAAAACCCAACAAGTTTCCTAATCTATCTCTAATTTGTTGCCTATTTATCTTCTATGTTGTTTAATTATCTAAAATCAATCTACCAATCCTTCACTTCATTGTTTAATTAACAAACTCAAGAATGACTTTATTCAACTTCCTGTGGATACGATAATACCCAACTATACTGCAATTGAATCCTTTGAGGATTTGAAAGCTGTAAAGAAGGATATATAAAAACGACGAGAGTGTAAAAATAAGCTTTCAACACACTTCAAGCATTACTGATCTTAAAAATTCCTTGAGCCACCATTTTGAAATAAAGGATCGTGGCCCTCTTAGTTATTTCCTTGGTCTTGAAGTTCTTTCCTCCACTGAAGGCATTTGTTTATCCCAAGCCAAGTATACATCTGATCTTATTTCTCGAGCTGGATTTACAGATAGTCGCACAAAATCCATCCCTCTTGAGACTAATGTTTGTTTTATACCTACGGATGGTATGTAGGTATCGTGCTTGATAATCCTACTCTTTATAGACAATTGGTTGGGAGCTTGATCTACTTGACAATAACTCGCCCTGATACTTCTTATGTTGTGCACTTGGTCAGTCAATTTATGACTCGCAATCTATTCACTATGTTGTTGTCATTTGGATTCTTCATTATGTCAAGAGAACACTATTTCATGGGCTTCACTCTTCTACCCATTCTTTCTTGATCCTCAAAGGCTACTCTGATGCTGATTGGGGAAGCGATCTCACCGATTGTTGCTCTACTATTGGTTATTGTATCTTCCTTAGGGACTCTCTTATCTAATGGTGCAACAAGAAATAGACTTTAACAACTCGCTCTAGTACCGAATCCGAGCATCAGACACTTCCTGACACCACACATCCGAACTCATTTGGATACTTTGGCTTCTTAATGATTTGGGCATCTCTCAATCCTCTACAACTGATCTTTATTATGATAGTCGTAGTGCTATTCAGATTGCTCATAATGATGTATTCCATGAGCGTACAACACACATTGAGATTGATGTCACTTTATTTGTAGCACATTTTGCGTGGCGCTCTTCAACTCATCTCCATAGGGACTCTTGAACAACCAGCTGACCTTTTCACCAAGGCTCACCATCCCGGTCGCTTCCGCACTCTAGTTTCCAAACTCAAGATGTTTTCGTCATTGCCTAATTGAGTTTGAGGGGAGGATGTTAAGATATTTTAGGGATGTTAAGATATTATTTTATCCTAATAGTTAAGATACCCTTTAGTTTTATCCTAATTGATTTTTATCCTAATTGATTAATAGTTTTTTATTTTTTAAAATTTATTTAAAAAATATTTTTGTGTGCCACATAGGGTATTAGTAACGAAGTTAAGCTAAAATTGGCTACCAACTAATGTCAGTTTTTGAAATATCAAAAGATTAAATTGATGTCAAAAATAAATTATTAGAATTAAATGGAAATAAAAAATTAATTTAAGACTAAATTAATCTCAAATTAAAAGTATTAAAAGAGAGAGAGAAGATTGATAAAATGAAAATGTCAAGATCATGCTCACGCAATTATTACAAAGAAATATACTAAAGTAGAAGTTAGTAAAAGAAAAGGGAGAATATACAAGTCTTACTTGCATAATAATTGCTGACGCATTTTTTACTCGACCAACAATGTCCGCCTGCATAATAATGTTTTGTCTTGTCAAACTCGAGAGTTTAAGTAAACTCATGAAATCTCAGTAAACTCCAATTGTAAATTCGTATGAGTTTACATGCGTAAAAAAATATGTTATAAGCAATATAATTAGAAACTAAACTTGATTATATATTGTATTTATAATTAAAATTGAATAATCTTAACTTTAAATTAAATTAAATTAAATAAAGAAATATCATAAATACACATTAATTCATGACATTTAGTGGTTATATCATATTTTATTCAGTATCTAGATTATTTTATAATTCAATAAAACATAGCTCAATTATCATAAATATATGAAATTAGTTAAATAAACTCAATATATATTATCTAATTTAAACAAAGTTAGATAAATATCTAAAAAAGTTACAAAATTTGTACATTTTGAGGTAAACTCGTAGGTAGCTTTTAACTCATAAACTCGCTAGTAGAATCAAGAGTTTACTTAAACTCATACGAGTTTACCAAAAAAGAATTTACATAAGTGTTAACTCGTTTTGTGTAGTAAAATCGTAAACTCGTAAGAATTTACGAGTTAATTCGAGAGTTTAATAACCATGTCTTATCGTATTATTAATAAAATCTCAAGAAAGATTTAATGGGGCCAAAACTTTTATGATATATTACATGAGTATAGAAATACATCTACACCCATGTTTGCTTAAGATTTATCAAAAATCTCTTTGAATTTCTTTTATGAAAGCATCAATGATACATAAGTGTCGTGTCTCAATCTTTACATAACACTGTAAAACCATGTTGAGTGAGAATCTTTTAGAAATTTAATTTTAATAAATCCTCTGACCGTGTGAGCCCTTCCTAAGTTAAGAGGGGGAGGATTGTCATGGGCTAATCAATAAAATTGAATAACGTATAAAAATATAACAATATATAAATGTACATGTAAAATATAATAATTATGTGAGATTTATGTGTATTCATAGATTATATTTTTATACGTTAGTTTTGTCGTTGAAATAATCTTACCCACCGAATAAAGGGCCATAAGAGATTCAGCTTTTAGGATCATGCCCATTACGACCTATGAATAGAAAACTATTCTTTTCTCATGGTACATTATTAGAGTTTAGGGAGTTCAGTAATAATAGAATAGGATTAGTTTTTGCAGTTTTTATGATTTAAGTATCAAATTAAATTTACTTATTTACTAAACATGAGACTCAATTTTTTTTAGTCAACATGAGACTCGTGAATAAAAATACTTTGAGAGGAAGGGAGGATGTGTGTTCAGAGGTATATGGGCAGTCAAATTGTTCCCACATGAAAATAGATGCGGCATAATATTGCGTTTTCTAAAAGCCCCGTTGTAATATTTATTCAACTTCTCAAATGTATTTTTAATATGATAAGGACATGTGTAATGCATGACATGTAAAAATATTTATTAATAATAAATGATACATGACATTGTCGTCTGAAAAAATGCAAGAGATGATCCATTGCTCCATGGATCGAGAGCAGTTTTTCAAATATACTTGAATATGAGAGGCTGATTTCTCTAAATGATGGTGTGTTACACAGTATTCTGTGCGCAAATCATCAACTATTGGGTCTCTTGATAGATTCAGAAACGTAAGGAAATAAAAATAGAAATTGAGTAACGGAAGACGTACCGGCAGAGTTGATGGGAGAAGCAGCAAGAGGAAATGAGGAAAGAAGGGCAGAAGCCATACCCAGCAAAAATCAGCAAATTTTCAGAGATCTAGCTAAGCTAGCAGTGCTGACTCTCAGTTTCTATCATTTGTTCTTTTGCTGAAGAGTATATATAGAAACGGATAGTCAACTTTCATACATAATTTATTGAGAGAATGCCCATTCATACAAGTTATCTTAAATAAATAAATAAAATTAGCTAATAAATATACATATTATAATGCAAAGTTGTCACGCAACGTGACAATAATAACTCATTAACTCATATTTACACTTAGGATTTGTTGGATAATAGAACTTATGATTTATTTTAATTAATGAAAATTGACCCCTATTCTATAGTTGGGTTTTGCAGCTATTTGTATATATGGGGGTATAATAACTAAAATTTAATTTTCATATAGTAATGACTATACTTATGGTTGGACTTCTAATACTTCCACGACATAATTTATAAAAAATACTAATATGAAAAAATTAGTACAACACTTTATGTCATAACCTGCACAAATGCCAAAAAAAAAAAAAACTATAGAATGATAAAAAAAATATCTCACCACTGATATCACATTCAATAATTTGAAAAATGATGACAATAAATTATATATGAAATAAATATGAAATTTAATAATATTTTACTAAATATAATAAATAATTTAATAGTTATCTGTTTATGACATTTCATATAAAATAAAAAAGTCTAATTTAAATTTTAATTAAATAAATGTATATTTAATTCAATTAATGTTTTAATTAAATATAATAAATGATTAAATAGAATATATAATCAAATATTTATCTAATATTAATACATAAATAATAAATTGTCCTTATAAATAATTTAATATTAAAAATAAATTTGTGCAATAAAATTTAATAAGAAAATTACAAATAATATTCAAATGGAATTATATTATAAATTCTCAAATAATGACATAACTCTTCTTCTTCTTCTTCTTCTTCATACAACTGTCGCAAATTGCTTCACAACCGCCATTAACTTCAAATCTATACGGCGGCTAAAGAGAACCGCCAGGAAATGCTAAGCTGCTTCACATTAGCGGCGGTTTCCTGACTCCGGCTACATTATTTGGGGCTTGGAATCTAGTGTGGTTTTGCTCTATTTTGGGTGTGTTATTATGTTGTATTGGGATCTATTCCTTTCAAATAAGTGCAAGCCTTATTTTGTATTAGCTTCCCTCCTTGGGTTGAGCCTTTCTCAATGAATGCTTTCATTGTTTTCAAAAAAAAAAAATCGTTGAAATGTAATGGTTTTGACCAACTTATTTTTTACCCTCGTGTGACTTGTTTTTCTTTATTTTTTATTTCCTTTTTCTATCATACTATTGAGACACCGCATCTACACCTTTAATCCTCTATCATCGTCTTTGACATCTCATCCCTTGTAGTCTTGTCTCATCCATGTTCCTTTGGTACCTTGCTTATCTCTCACAACATTACTACATTGATTTCTCCCATGCTACTGCTTGCACTGATTACCCCTTGGCATACACTGTCTTCTTTAGAGCAACCATAGAGAAACGGTGATGGTTAACTTGATCCCAAATATTGTTCAGACCTTCGTAACGTCCTTGATTTTTAATTACAAAAGGGACTGATGGTTTAATATAGCTTAGAGAAGAGGGGGTTGAATTTAAGCAGGAGTTTTGAAAACTTTTGTTCAAGAGTTATCTTCTTAAATTTTAGGAGATATCTTCTTATATTTAAGGAGACAAGTTAAAAAAAAAACTTTTTTTAAAACAGAATTTTGGTTGAAAGAATGGACGCTGTAAATAATGAAAAAAAGGAAGATCACACAAGGCATTTATACTGGTTCAATTTCTAAGAATTAGGAACCTACGTCTAGTTCTTCAAGTACCTATTCTTTCACAAGATTTCCAAATTACAAACACTAATTCAACAGAATAAACTCTCAAATGAAGATAAACAAGAACACTCTTAAGAACAAATAACAAACAAGTGACTTTTTCAAAAATGCTCTCTAACTCAGCCTTTTTTTTTTACTCTCAAAGTCTCTCAAGCATTAAAGCTTCTCTCACAAAGAATGACAATATTTGAACAAGAGGTTTATATTTCTAATTTGAACCTTGAGCGGTGAAAAAAGAATAAATGATGATTTCAGATTGCAAGTATAGTAGTAGGCTTTTGATTCTTCTCTTTTTTCTACTCTATCAGATCACATCACACCCTTTTTATAATCTAAAAAATTTTGACTGTTCAAAATTTGAATTTTCAGAACATTTTTAGGTGAGTTAAGTTATCTTCTTGTTATTAGTTCGTACATCCATTTTATATCAAGAAAATTCTATTATCCGTTCTACAAAATTTCCCTTTGGTACCTTCCTTTTTTTTCTTTTTCTGACGTCTTGCTTGCAGCACGTTTTTCTCTTCTATTTTCTTTATTATTCTGTCAACTCCCCTTTTTCTTTGCTGCAACATGTTTTTCAATTTCTTCACTGCTGCACGGTTTCAAATTCTTTTCAAATGTCAGCATAAATTAATATTTTGCTGCACATTGCTTTTCTTTCTTTGCATGATTTTACTTTCGCTCTCTTGCTTTTTCTCTTTTGTTTCCTTGAGAGAGACGTCTTTTTCTTATTTGTTTTTTTTACTTCCTAGCCGCCTAGCTTACTTGCTTCATGCAGCCTCATGTCAAGTCTCTATCAAAATATAAAAGTATTTCCTTTTATTTGTTTTATATTAATTTCCCTTCCTTCACGTTTCCTTCAATATGTATATACTACACTCTGCTCTTATTGCTTTTCCCATGTACCCTAGCCGCACATTTGGCTTTCTTCACGTCCAAAAAATCTGCTGCACATTCTCTTGTTCTTTCTTCAAAAAAACTGACTCTAATCATTTGTCACATCATCCATATTTCACTTATTTTTTTTTTGCTTTCCCTGTGCTTTCACGTTTTCTTTCTTTTCATACTCAGCATAAATAATAATCTCTTTTCTTTCATTTCATACGGCCCTTTGGGCTGCTTTTATGTTGGGCTTCAACAGCTTTTATTTTTCAAACCAAAAAATGAATCAGGGCCTTAGTCACTTCTTGGGCTTCTGCTCATTTCAATTGCTTCAACAATTATTTAGGAATCAAAAATATTTTATCCTAAAACACTTATACACACATTAAAATGTTCATACAATGTTTGTCATCATTAATTTAATTATTGCAAATTAATTCACCAGTGACCCATATTAAATTGTTTATAATTACAAAAAGAATCAATTTATTTTTACTTTTGCAATCAAAGCTCTCAATGACCATCTTTTTGGCAAGAAGGGTTGAAGAAGCATCGTCTATAAGCCCAGAAACAGTCATGTGAAACCCCCCACCTTTGCAGCTATTTCCAGTGTTGCTGCTTGCTTCATCACATGAGATTGATGCCTTACTAATCAATCCTGGTAGCCATTTAATTGCATCGTGCATTATCATGGCGCCCGATTAGCTCGAATCCCATGCCCTTTACCTTGATGGCACTTGCCACTCTAACAAAGTGATCACTTCTAAAGATTGAAACATCCTCAAATCACCAATCAAGAGGAACTTGCCAATTGTTCCTACTTGGGCTTGAATCTTTCATGTTGTTGTTGTTGTTCCATCTCAGGCTAGAAATGTTGCCTAATTAGGAGAAAGAAAATATTTTGATGATATGACTCTTAATGCAAAAATAAAAATAAATTGATTGTCCTTGTAATTATTAACAATTTGGCATGTGATTACTTTTTTAATTAAAAAACAATGACCAATGAATGTCTAGATTGTCCTTGTAATTATTAACAATTTGGCATGAGATTACTTTTTTAATTAAAAAACAATGACCAATGAATGTCTAGAAAAGTTTAAGACTAAGTTAGTTATCACCGTAGAGAAACACGTAAATTGGCCAAATGTGTTCATCAACATGTATGATTTTCGGACATTATTCTTATGAAACTCATTATCTCCAATTGTGTTGAAATAAGTTTAATATATTCTCAATAACAAAGGATTGGGGCTCATCTAATAAATCATGTGAAGATCTTGGCTTGAAGTTGAAACTACCCAACTTGATTTTTGCTAAATTGCATGCTCTGTGTCTAACAAGTAACCTTTTTCCCAAGGGCACATGAGATCAAA
The DNA here is from genome assembly GCA_003254905.1 of Nissolia schottii. Lineage (NCBI taxonomy): Eukaryota > Viridiplantae > Streptophyta > Magnoliopsida > Fabales > Fabaceae > Nissolia > Nissolia schottii. Next base: position 47,266 of record QANU01010822.1, read on the forward strand.
GGACATATTATGACCCTTTTTTTGTCTCGGATCTTGTCCTTTTTTTTTATTGGCAAGAAAACGTTAGCTTATGAATTTGATCAAACTTTGATTAGAGATTTAGTGGTGGTTTAGTATTCCTCATTTGCTGATAGCATATTTTGAATAATGAAATGGTTTCATGAGTCTAGAAATCCCAAATAAGTTACAACAGAAACAGAGACTAGGACATAGCAAAGGAGTACAAGGGTAGTTGAGGCAATGAATCAGAGAAATTGAAATAAACAAAAAAGAAAGGAAATGCAAATCACGTTAAGGGAAAAAATAATGAGTAGTGCTACGTGTTTCACCAAAATTGGTTACCCCATACTGCCACCACTCAAAAATATACGGAGTGGCCCCATTCCCCATTATTAAAATTTTCACACCAAATTCAAGTACTCACTTTCACGTAAACCCTCACCTCCAAAGCAAATTCAAACCCTTAGCTCCAAAATGCAAAACAGAGATGGCGATGACAAAAATAGAGAGCATGCAAGTAGAGATCGAGGGCGAGCAGTGTTTTGAGCAGACTCTCCTGCAAGAAAGGTAAGAGCATTGTGACTGAACATAGTTTCTATTTTAATTGTTTGTTTCCTCTTTAACTAGTGTTGAAATCCATGGTACCAAGAGAGAAAATGAGACTAAATGAATTTGATAGAATGAAAAAGTGTATTGAATTACAAGTGATGTAGCCTATATATAGGCTTATGATGACAACTATTCATTAGTTAATCCTAAATAACTCATTACCATAACAACTATCAGCTATATCATCTATATATTCTAATACCCCCCGCAAGCTGGACCATGTGCACTAACATGTCCAGCTTGGAAACAATGATACAAAGAGAAATTAAAGAGCAACACAGTGCTAAGAAAATGGTTGAAAATCAATAGCAACCACCGAAGTTCCTAGTTCCTAGAAGTCTTCGACTTTCACTGAAGCCCCTTCGACTTTCCTCCAACGTCTCAACGGCAAAAGCAAACAAAGCTCAATTATCAAGTGCAGAAGCTTATATTCAACGCTTAACCACCCAAGATAAGAGCAAATACAAAGTCATAAGGCTAATCAAATCAGAATCAAAGCCACACAAGGCTAACAAAGCAGAAAATTTGTAGGCTAACAAAGTGGAATCAAAGCCAGAAACCGAAGCCACCATCTAAAGTTTGAAGCACAGCTAAATTGTCCACAAGAATCCAATAACACCAAAAACATCTTCATGATGTTTACCAACAGCATTTCATCACCCATTGCTTGAATCACAGCAGATTATTCAAATCAGAGACATGTTCAAAAGACAAATTCACCACTGCAAGGAATCAGAATCAAACAACAATGCACTAGGTTCTGTAGCAACAATGCAACAAAATAATATGACAATCATGTAGCACAGTTCCCCTTCAGATGCAGCACAACAACCTTGAATGCTATGAACTCCCCTTTAGGCAGGTTCAAGCTTCATCACCAGCAACTAAAACAATCAACATGAACAACGGATGTTGCATAGTCAACCATTGAAGCAACAATATCATCATTCATGCTTCCAAAACCAACACAAGTCTCAAACATGAACGATCCAGCAAGATTGAAGAAACTACAGCAACAATAACCTCATTGAAGAAATTCAGCCATGAACGGAGAAAACAATCATCAGCAACAACATAACTGACGGCATCTCGTTGCAAAAACATAGCAGCGGCAACAACAACGGAAAACAGATCTGAAGATCGTAACCATACCATAACGACGCGGCTAAGCCTCCTTTGCCTCGCCAACGTGCAGGAGCATCATCCCCGCAGTTCGACCTCCACGATCTCTACCAATCATCTCTGAAAAGCAGAACCGCCTTTGCCTCTCCCTTGTGCCGGATCTAGTTTCGCACGAAGAACCACTGTTCACGGACGAAGAATCGTCTAATTCCTCGCCGTTTGACGAACGATCCACGCCGCCGTTAAACAAATCTTGTTGTCTACGACGAAAACCTTATGCCTCGACAAATCCGCCATAGGCCACAGCCATAGATGGAATCAGCAGAAGCAGCTGAAATATAGTGATAAGAACCAGATCTGAAAAAGAACCAGATCTGAAAATATAGAACCAAATTTGAAAATAAAGGAAGGACAATAAAGGAAAAATGGAGAAAGGGTCTTCATTTGAGAGTGAGAAAAGTGATGAATCGGGAAAATAAAATTGAAAGGAAACGAAAGAAACATTGTTTGGGAGGCTAGAAAAAGAAAGAAAAAAAGATTGAAAAAAAAGGAAAAGAAAAGAGGAAAGAACTGAAGTGGAAAAGAGAGAGAAATTTTGCTGATTTGATTTTGCTTTTGCTTTTGTGGGTTTTTTTTTTGGATGAAAAAATAACGGAAAAACTAAAGGAAACAGTGTTTGGGAAGCAAGAAAATAAAGGAAAATGAAAAAGAAAAAAAATATGTGCTGTGGAAGCTTTAAGGTGGATGCCATGGCTCTGATACCATGTTGAAATCCATGATACCAGGAGAGAAAAGAGAGAAAATGAGACTAAATGAATTTGATAGAATGAGAAAGTGTATTGAATTACAAGTGATGTAGCCTATATATAGGCTTATGATGACAACTATTCATTAGCTAATCCTAACTAACTCATTACCATAACAACTATCAGCTATATCATCTATATATTCTAATAACTAGGTTTCTATTTTTGGGTTTGTTTTTGTTTGATTTCAAAATCTTGTCCGTTTATTGAGAATAGAACATACAACATTCACAAATTTTTGTTTGTTCATTGTGAACGAACACGTTTTGGGAAAAGTTTAATCATGGATTAATTTCACAATGCATTCCAAAATTGGGTTTGTTCATGTGAATATGTATGTTTGTTTGCATGTGCTATAAAGTTTGTTTAGTTCCTTTGGATTGTTTCTCCAAGTGTGTTTGTTTATTTCTATTTATATGTTTGTTTGTTTTGGGGTATATTGTTTGTTCATGTGTTTGTATAAGTTTGTTCACGGTATTCACAAAAGTTTCATCACAAGATTTTGTTCACAATTTTTACTTTTACACCCAAATTGGTTTTAATTATTTGTTTTCTCTTTAACTAAGTTTCNTTCTGGATTGGAACTATTCCTGAAGAGCAACTTTCCATTCTAAATCTCTCTAACAGTTTGTTCATTAGGCAAGTTTGTTCACAAGTTTTTTTTTTCCAGTTTGTTCAGATGCTTTTTAGTTTGTGTTACATTGTACTTGTGTTGTGTTTATTATGTTCTCATGTTTGTTTATTTGTTTTTACAAGTTTGTTTTTAGTTATACTATTTGTTTATGTATCTATAAAAGTTTGTTCACTAGATTCACAAAATTCTTTCACAAGGTTCGTTCACTAGACTCACAAATTTTGTTTTTAACAGTTGGTTCAATTGCTTCTCATTGTTTGTTCATATAGTCATATATGTTTGTTTTTAACTGTGTAAGTTTGTTTATTGGATTCACACAATTTGTATATAAAGTAGTAGTGTTTGTTCAAAATTCTTGTAACTATTTGTTTGTTTGTTTTGCATATAATGTTTGTTCAATTTGTTTGTCATTGTTTGTTAGTTTTGCATGTTTGAGTTGATTATTGATGTAGATGGCACCAAGAGAAAAATAATAAAAAAAACTACTGTTGTGAGGAAATCTCCGTGAAAAAAGACCAGATTAATTAAATGATCAAACGAAGGAGAACGATGATGGTTACTAATGATGATGGCAAAAAATGACGAGAGGCAAAGACGCAGAGTAGCGAGAGACAGAGAGGATGAAGAGTGATGATTAATTAATGATGAAAAGTCACGAGAAAAAGGAGAAGGAATGAGAGAAAGAAATTGCGAGCTGAGAGTTTGAGAGTTATGTTAGTGCGAGTGGGTGCTTAGGAGTTTGGGAAAATATGCATGGGAGTGCGTGAATTTTCAAAATGAAATTAAGACGATACATATGTATTTTTCCCCATTGGTTGTACGGTGTAACAAAAACTGATCTACACACAGCTTTACTAAAATATAAATCGCTCACAACCATTGGATTTCAATGAATTAGACCCTTAGGAAGAAAAGTAAGTGTAAAGACTTACTCCTGAGTCAATAGGTCCATACACATGATCAATTATAGTTAATTCGTTTTATAGTTATTGTTATGTTTAATAAAATAAACTTGTATGGGGATACAAGTAGCTCAAATTTTGTAGTAGACTCCAGCATCATATATATGAACAAAGCATCGCCATTTATTAAATTAACAATGTCACCGTAGTTTCATCTCACAAATGGCACGAGGATGTATTCAGCACAAAGAAGCTTCAGAAAAAAAAAAGGAATTAATCAACAGTAAGATAAACTAGCAATAACTCATATTGAAATATATCCACAACTTTGATTGACATTAAAATTTTATAAGCACAATGCACAATAATTTTGTTTTAGATAATATCCCTTAATATTGGACAAAATTAAATGAATTGATCAGCATTAATAAGCAACCAACACATCCCACAATTTTTCTTTTATTGACTATTCAAGCAGCATATGCACTAAACCCTTAAATTTGAAACTAGACAATAGGTACCACAAAGCTCATAGAAATGGAGACTAGGAAAGAGAAAGTGGTTAATATCTTACGAGTAGATCATAATTAGTGAAAATTATAACAATGCTTAGAAAATAAATAGCATGTTTCAAAATGTAGATTATAGCTTATAGGTTCTTGGTAAAAAACTAAAAATATAAAGAGGACTCTTCAGTGTCCTATGGGGTTATTTATCATTTCTCACTAAAATTTATAATATATGAATATTTTTAAAACCAAACACATCAAACGTTGTTATCATTTTATATTTTATATGATCTTGGCAAATTTTTCACTAGTCAAATAATTGATTTAAACCAACTAATAAGAGATATAGAGATTCAAAGATCATTGAACCTTATAATAAACTTCTCCAAAAATAATATTGAAAAGTATTAATATATTGCATTAGATTATATGGCACATTAATATGTCATGTTAGAACATGAAATGATAACGAAATTTGATGAAATTAATTTTAAAAATTGCCAAAATTATAAATAATGAGAAAGGGTAAATACACAAGAAGATACCGGAAAATCCTCCAAAAGTTATTTTAGTCAAACTGAATTTAACTGAAGCTATTTTGTATTTAAAGGTAAAACAAAAAAAAATTCTCAAAATAAAGGAAAAGGTGCCCTTGCATTGAATAATAAATTTACTATGTAAATGTCAAGTTCATTACGAAGAAAGTTATATTAACCTTGAAAATCAATTCCTCAAATGATAAATAAGTTATAAAATTATTGCTTACCTTAAAGATGATCATATAAAATGACTGCGAGGAAGATTTTCTCTCCAGATTGACAGATTTGGCATGATACCAAAGGATTAAAGCCATAATGGCATGTGTTAGGACCTAACAAGTTGAAAGTGAGAATAAACTTTAAACTCAACTAAAATAGTTATTGAAAGAAACTCTTCTAAAATAATCAATCAAATCCATTTTCACTTGATATCAATATGTTTAACAATGGAATTGATACAATTCTCAATTTAGTACATACATCTACTTTATAGAAGTTGACAATATTAAACCATGTTGGAGTATAAAATGTCTTATAACTTTGCGCTGATATATTTCTATCATAATTTAATTACTATCAAATTATATTAAAAATATAATTTATTAACATTTTTGGAGAAGATTTATGGGTCGTCAGATGATATTTTGTTAAGATTTGATGTGCAAAGATTAGTGATGGGTGTCCCACCAAAAACAAATGATTGGTGAAGAGTGGAGGACCACATTAAACTTGGTGCAAAGTACTATTGAAGATTTGAAAAAGTTTAATCATGATCTTAGCCACAATTGATCCATGAGTTGAGCAACGCGTTACATTCTATCATCAACTCTGAAGATTTCATGATGAAAAAATATTAAAAATCTGAAAAAAATTAATATGACAAATTAATATATTACCCACATTTTTACTTGTGTTGATAATCTTTTAGAGTTTAATAATTATCTATCAACAACATAAAGTTATTTTACATTGTTATTTAATTAAATATTGTCACAAAAGTAAAAAATAGTTGACTCTCTCACCCACTATATGAAAAGTCATGCATATAAAATGATTTGGTTAGATAACAGTTTAAAAACTTTAAATTGGCAAGGCATAAATTAAGCTCATGTTTTATTATAATATTTAGCAACATGATATTAAGACACTAGGATCATGTAACAAAGTAAATTTGTAATAGACTGAATAATGCGAATAATAAAATATTTTTGTGTATTTTCATGTATTTTATGGTGTAAGAGCTTACAAAAAGGGAAGGGATAGGATATAAAATCTCCTTGGAAGAAGATGATCTATGAGAGAAGAGAGAAAATCCTTAGAGAGAGGTAGGATTAGACACCATAACAATTTCCATACCTCCCTTTACAATCCATAACTCATATTTATACTAGTTTAGACTCCCCAATAGAACTAATTGGGTTATTGGGTATATGACTCATTCCTACTCTCTACATTACTCCCCCATTCAAAATGGATCTTGTCCTCAAGGTCCGAGAATTATCTCCATCACGATCCCATTGCATAAATTGGAGATTCCTGAAATTGTCTTCATTACGTGGGCCAAATTTTGGTATTTTCATAAAAAGTCCCCTTGTGATAGCAGCCCACATCATGACTCTTGTTTTTGTATAAAGGAAGTGCCATCCACCACAGCCCAAAAACAAAGGTCCTTCCTTAGCAGGCCGTTTAGTGGTTGGCCCAAGTGCTCCTTCCTTAGCAAGCCATCTTGTGTTTGGCCCAAGTGCATATACTGTTTTTGTATATGCCCCAGTTGAGTAGAAGAGCTCATTTTCTCTTCTCCCCCCAAATAAGCCCTAGCTTCCCTCTTCCATTGGAGAACCACAACATCCGCAATCGCTAGCCATCGCGCGCCGTCGCCGCCCGCCACCATCTCACCTCCTTGCGTCTATCAACTCGGGCCCCCTGTTACCGCTAGTTCCGTCTTGTCCTCTGCCTCCATGTTTGTTGCTATCAGTGCTAGAGCTGTCATGGCCACCACGATTTCTCTTTCCCTCCACACGCACCTCGTGATGACAGCCACCCACTTGCGATTTTCGTCGCTGGTGGCCGTTGCCGGGGCGCCGACCTCTTCGTTGTTGGCATCGCCCGTCTTCCACGCGGAAGCCGCCGTAGCAGACTGACCGCCATACCCACGAGTGCCACTGTGGATGGCATTCGAGCTTGTTGCTGTTTGTGTCATTCGTGCTAGTCATCGTTCGTGGTTGTCACCGTTCGCACTATTGCTGTTGGCATAAGGAACTCAACGGCCGAGTCTTGTCTCGCTTCCCGCAACATCGCTTCCAATGTCTTCCCATCTCCAGCAGATGGTGACGTCATCGATGAGGGCTTGGTGTTGCCGCCCTCTTCTTTGGTCGCCGCCGACAACTCCGCTCGAGCCCCCTCAAGGAGCACCACCAACCACACTGTGTCGGTTGCTGCGTGGTGATTAATTGTGCCTGGTGGTTGGTTGCGGACCTCCTTCACGATCTTACCACCGAAGTTCTGGAATCCTCCATTCTCCACTGCGGTGGCTCCACCAATGTCCACCACGGGTAGATCTGAATCTGGTGGGTTCAACCAATGCCTCTTCTGCTTCATACTCAGATGTAGCAGTTTCGGTGGTGGCTTCCACCGTTCTGTCTTTGAAAAATCTGAGGATGGATCGATATTATGCATACTAAATTTTGGTTCAAGTAAGTATAATTTTACCTCCCTTACAGCTTGAATTTCTGCATTTTCATTTGCTTCTGTTTGAATTTTGTGATTTGGTTGCTTCAATTCTAGATCCGTTGTTGTTCAAGTAATTTGTGCATCTAGATTTGCCTTTGTTTCTGCTTCTACCATGTGTGATTTCTGTTTCTGATGTTGAATTTCTAGATCTGTTGTTGTTACTTCAATCTGCTGTCGAATTTTTGCTGGCATTTTTGCTTCTGATTTGCACTGTAATTCGGATCGTAAATCTGCCACAGCTTCTTCCCAATCTATTTCCCATTCTGAGACCTGCTTCTGTTGAATCTCTGGCAGAATTGGATTGAAATCCGGTTGATAGCGATACAGGAAGGCTACTTCAAAAGTGAGCCACTCCGATGCCGGATTGCACCTCCTCCACATAGTGAACCAAGTTTGGACTCGATCGGTCAATCCTTCTTCTACCTCCAGCAACCATTGCAACTCTGGCGTTCCTTTGGCATCCCAAAACGTCGATGCACAGAGGATCCACTAATAGTTGTGCTCACCATCGAATACTGGCAAATCGGCACACAACGGAATATGGCTTGAGCTCCCCGAACCACCATGGGAAGTGGAAATCGCCGACATGATGTTCAATGAAAGCACCATTTGTAACGAAGTAAATTTGTAATAGATTGAATTATGGGAATAATAGAATATTTTTGTGTATTTTCATGTATTTTCTAGTGTCAGAGCTTACAAAAAGGGAAGGGATAGGATAGAAAATCTCCTTGGAAGAAGATGATCTATGAGAGAAGAGAGAAAATCCCTAGAGAGAGGTAGGATTAGACACCATAACAATTTTCATACCTTCCGCTACAATCCATAACCCATATTTATACTAGTCTAGACTCCACAATGGGACTAATTGGGTTATTGAGCCTATGACCTATTCCTACTCGCTACAGATTAGTGATCTATTGGTAAGGAGTTTCGGTATTACACATGAGGTCTTAGATTCAAACCTCAATGCAACTAATGTAATTTTAAAGTACTAAAAAAGACATTTTGTAAGATGTTCCAACTAAATAATGTTGCTAAAAATGAAATTTGTAGTAAACATTACCGTGAAAACTTTGCTCCATAGGTAGGGAGATGTTGCTCCTATTAAAATTGCAGCTCCATAACCCATTTCAAGAAGTGAAACACAAAACCAGAACACCTGAAAAAAATTAATAAATGATAAACGTGGTTATATGCAACCATAACCTAGAGTGCATTTTCTCCTAATAACTTTTGTTATAAAGATGAAAAAGGTGAATAATATTTTTCTCATAAGTTATTTATCTTTTAGTTTCTACCTAAAAGCTGAAAACGGGTTTTTCTTAAAATTTAGATTATTTTTTAAAAATCATTTAAAGATATAAAAACTAATTTTTTTTTATCTAGTTTAAAAGTGAATTTCTTTTGTGAACTAAGTGAAACAAATGCAACTCTAGTTATGATGAGACATAAGAGGAAATTAAATACTGGTTTAGGACCCAAGCGTACTGCCAAAGTTCGAATGCCTTCTGCTTTGTCTCCTTCAATGTCAGGTATATCCTATTAAATTTCACCAAACGGGGTTACATCATATCGGGTTCAAGAAAAAAATTGTGTTATGTGTACTCATTTTTTTAAGGAATACTATGTCAACTTACATGTCATTCACTATGGGATAGGATTTCATTGGGGTATGGGACTTAATTCCCATCTAATGGCTTTAAGAAATATAATCACTCAATTGCATCTACCATCATCTTAAGTTTTTGGGAGAGATGATTCTCAACATAATATTAGAGCTTCTATGACCAAGAGGTCTAGAGTTTGTTCATCGTCGACCCGCATTTCTAAAAATTATTCATGCTTCACGCCAATAGCATTCTGGCGTGAGGGGCATATTAAGATATATAACCTTTAAATCATCTCTTCCTATGCAAAATGAGTACCATAATATTAATTCGAATGCTTGATGTAAAATTTAGGAGCTTTTACCTTGGCGAATGATATAACTGCAAAGAATAAGCCCGTCATCATAAAAGCAAATATCAGTGATTTTGGATATGTAACTGCCCTTTTTGAATACATGCGCCTGGACATCATGACAAGCAATCAAACCCTAAAATGCATTAGGTTTCCTCCGAAGCAAATTTGCAAGATATGAAACTATACATATTTGTCACAAACCTTGTTACAACACTACAAATACTACTTCTGTTAGTTAAAAACCGTCGCCTACTTTATTTTTTCTTTTCCTTCCGTTAATTTTGATTCTTGCTTAGATTTTGGTTTCAAACAGTTGGTCATGCAAGACAATATGTCTTTAAAGAGGACAATTTAGTAAGACAATACCGTCATGTGAAGAAAAGGTCCAAGAATAGCTGTTATTGTAGAATTGGTTATATTGTACACCAGCGTAAGCAATGGATATCTCTTCCATCTCAATAAGGGCAACTGAAAAGTTTCACAAGTAACAAAAGTTGAAAAAAAAAATCAACATTTTAGTCATTAATATAAACAATTTTTTCAGATACGAGAATGCCAAAAAGAGTGAGCCAGTGCCTTTAAACCCTCATAATATATTTGTTTGACCACAGCCAATAGTTCATAAAAGGTGTAAGCCAGTGTCTTTAAACCCTTGCACTTGTTATTTATGACTAGTAAGTGTTCTCATGTGTTGCATGGCGCACATTTATATGTATCTGATAAAGATACATGTTGTTATAGGAATTGAAGATAAAGTTAATTCCTTGAACGTTAATTCCAAAACAAGTTGAAGATGAAATCAATGAAGATTAACATGATGGGGATGATGGTCATGTTAACATTGAACCAAGTATTGGTAATGCTCACCTCCAATCACCAACAATTCCAACTTCTCCAATAGAACCGAGAAGATCTAATAGAATTAGACAACATTCTACTAGATATCCTAGTGACTAATATGCATTATTAACATATGAGGGAGAAGATGAAAACTTTGAATAAGCTATGCATGATGATCACAAGCATTGAGACCAAGCAAGGTGATATGAAATCCTTGCATGAGAATAAGACGTTTAAGCTGGTGAGAAGTTGCCAAAAGATAAGAGAGTTTTGAAAAACAAAAATGCTACATGTACACCCAATTTCATACACCCATACATACACCATTAATAATGCACAAACTTTATTCTCACGAGTGCACAAACATTACAAACTTGTAAATGATACTCTCAACTATACTTAATTAAGTGCATAAACATTACATGAGTTAAAACACGAACTTTATGTATATAAGTATGAGGTGTATGTATGGTGTATATTTTTGGTATACGTGTAGCAGAACTCTTTGAAAAATAGATGGATGTTCAAGATCAAGCATGCAGAGCAGTCTCCATATGAGATTCAAAGTTAAACTAGTTGTTAAAGGATATGATCAAAGAAAAACATATTGATTTTGATGATATATTTCAACCATTTGTGAAGATGACTTCCATTTGTATAATTTTGGGGCTAGCAGCTAGTCTTGGCTTGGAAGTTGTGCAAATAGATATAAAAACTACATTTCTTCATGTGAATCATGGACTCAAGCCCTTTACTATGAGAATTTGATGACTACAAATAGACATATTTAAAAAGCTTTGAAGATCAAGGAAAGGGCTTTCAAGTTATTACTGGATGATTGTAAAAGTTTGCAAGTACATGCAAAAACTTTTTCAATATAGTGGAAAATTCTAGAAATTGCTTAGGTACTAGCGTAGATCGGTGGTTGAATCAAACCATTATAAATTACTTGTGCTCTACTTATCTTCTCTACGCTTTTATTTCAATTCTACGATTCCATCAATACATTGTTTCTAGCTTCGATAACTTTGTTGAGAGGCTAAAATGCTTGGTTCTATTTTCGGTTCTTCCATCTTATTTTTATTAATCCTTATTTTATTATTTCCATGGTCACTCTCATTTGTTTTTTTAAAAAGTATTTGAAATTTTTTGTTTAACTATTTTTTTTTCATCTTTAGAAACTTTTTTTATTTAGCAAAAGGTTCAATTGCCATATCTTTTTCAAAGGATTTTGAAAATAGTTTTAAAAAGAATTTTAAATTGTGTTTTTATTGTTTACTCAATTCACTCATCCCCCTCGCTTGAATAAGTTAACCCCTGAGTAACACTTCATGGTGATTTAGAAGAAGAAATTTACATGGAACAGTTAGATGGTTTCAAAGAGAAGGGAAAAACAGACGATGTTTGTAAGCTAAAAAAAAGTTTATACGTCTTAGAACAAACATCTTAGCAATGGTACAAGAAGTTTGGTATGTTTTGGGGGAGCAAGGCTAAAAAAAAAAAAAAACTCTTCCGATCATTGTGTTTTGTGCAGAAAAACTCTGATGATAATTTTATTATTCTGCTACTTATGTAAATGACACATTAATTGTTGAAAAAGAATGTTTCTAGAATTAACAACTTAAAGAAGTAGTTGAGCAGGTCTTTTTCCATGAAAGACTTGGGAAGCAAAACAGATCCTTTTTATCAGTATAATTATAGACAGAAATGTCACGAAGGTTAGTTTTGAGTTTTGAGTATTAGTTGCAGGAATGACGAAATCATCCATTTAGTCAGGAGGGGAAGAATTGAAAAGTGTTGGGTCCCTCCAAACATGGAGAAAAAATTTTCCGAATAATTTTTTTTTGGTTAAATAAGAAACATTAAATGTTTAGAGAAGAAGAGGAAAATAGGAGAATGTTATGCTATAGTTACAGTTTTTCTATAAATAAGAAGAATTTGTGTAATGGAAATGTGTGTAGAGAGTCATGAGCGACAAAAAATAGAGTTTATTGTTTGGTATTTTCTAAAAAATATTGTGCTACTATTTTGTGGTGTGAATTCATTTTGTGTGCTATTGTAAAACTCTTTGAGCCTACTATTTCATATAAGTTATTATTGGAATTTTATTTTTGGATGAGTATACCATAAGAAATGATTGTTTATCATTCTATTGTTCCTAATTTTTGCGGCTTATCAAGAGGTATTCTCAAACATATTCTTGAGTTTTTCTCTTTTTCAATTTAATTGATGTGAAATCTTTCAATATAAGTGAGTCATGCAATGCAGCAATGCATGAGTGCACTTGTTTTTTTTTAACAAAATTTACATATAAACCCAATGCAAAATGTAAAATAATACAATTTACGTTAACGATCTTATATAATTATTTTCTTCAGTAGTATAAAGGCGAAAAAGCACTTTTAAAAAGGGAGAAAAGGAAGTATAAAAGCACTTCAAATGAACTTACATCCACTGAATAAGCAGTCGCTAGCAAAAAACTGACAAAGAGAGCCCAAAACATTGGCATTGATCCTACAATCCATGTAAGCCCAAAACTCTGAAAAAGCATAATGGGCAAGTCTTCTTCATTCATGTTAGCAACACTTGTCTTGAACAATAATATTGTTGAAAGTACACCACAAAAAAGTTAAACTACAACCATCATATTTCAATGACCCTGATTATATAGGTCATGTAGTATTGCTATTTTATGTTTTTTTATCAATCATGTCCAAATATATTTTTCCAATATCAAATATTAGTGTTAACGTGAAGGAATATCCAAATTGATGGCTAAACAAAAGGCAAGGCCATAAACAAAAGCATCCAAACAAAGAAAATTATTGAAATAAAAAAAAAGGAAAAAGGAGGGTTTAAATTGGATATAAAACAGAGATTTTAACAAATTCTCCCAATAAGAAATCAACTATATCCCCAAAGTATCTTTAATTTTATATAAGTTATTGCAAGATTTTAACTGCTTTTCGTTCCCATTCCAAACTTTTAAAATTAAGTAATTGGCAAATAAAAATGTTAGTAAAATTAAGAGTAAAAACTGCACTTTAATATTTGAAAGTCTCATTTGAGATCAATTTAGTGCCTAAAAGTTTTTGACATTAAATTAATAAGTTCTTGAAAGTTAAAATGTGACATTATATTAGCGGCTAAAATTTATTTGACATCAAATATCTCTCACAAAATTATATTATGAAATCAGTTTAGTCATTAAAAGTGTTATTTAACATCAAATAGGTCTTTAAGAACCAAGGATCTGTATAATTTCTGTTTTTTTTCAATTTCTTTTCTATTTCTCAAGTTTTTGTAAAGAAAATTATAAAAACAAGAAAATTCTATTTTCATTTCTAGTTTTAATATATTTTTTCTTCATGATATTTTGTAAAATAAGAAAACCAATTGAAAACACAAAATGAAAATAGAAACTAAATAAGAGAATAAAAATAGTTTTTTTTTTCTAATGACTAAAGTAATGTCACATTTGCCTTTCAAAAATTTATTCAATGTCAAAAACTTTCAAAGACAAAGTGCTCATTTTCTCTTATATTAAGATTTAAAAAGTTCAAAAATCAATATAGAGACAGTACGGGCATCCAAGTAGTTAGTAATAATTCTATATACCGTTAATAAAAGCGACCCAACAATAATGGCAACGGTTCTTGAAGAAACCACTCCTGATGCCAAAGGAAGATATGGCTTATTGATCTGCAATAAATTAAAACATGTAACACATATTAAATAAAATAAGACAATCTTTACTGAAAATAAAAAATTAAAAAAATGAAAGAAAAAGACAATCCATCAAAATAAACATGTGTACGAAATTATGGAAAATGTAGAGAGACAGAGAGATTTATGTTCCGATAAATATACTAAATTTCCAACAAAATAACACAGATCTTCAGTATATTAATGTAGAAAAATTATAGGAGCATGTAATGAGCATCACATGATATCAGATGCTACAAGAATTGGAGAGGGTCCTGGTAAAAAGGAAAATCACACCTTGTCTATTTCAACATCAGCTAACTGATTCAACCCAACATGAGACATATAAATGCCAAGGAAAGCTGCCAAATACTGAAACAAGAAAAAAAAAAATTAAAGATTTATAATAACTTCACCTCTTAAAGGAGAAGATACCTTTTCATTAAAAAAAAAGAAGAAAAGATTAGGAAGAGAAGATACCTTTTCATTAAAAAAAAGAAAAGATTAGGAAATATTCTAAAGTTCATACCATACCACAAAATATTGAAAAGAAGTGAAAAAAATGATTTTTAAATTTAGTGGAGAGCTTTACATAAACATCTAACAATGTATTATGGTATCAACAAAAATATTTGACTCTTCTGCACTTCCTTAAAAGCATCACACTTGCGATTCGGTGATTCAGTGCCATGGATAGATTTGGCATCATCTTCAAGTGCCAACGACATCGGTGGCTAAAGAGAGAATTGTGGTTTTGGCCTCAATCATGGTTGTCGCCCTCATTCTTTAGGGTCGCCGTCTCATATATGCCTTCTACGGGTCTTGGCTGCTAGAATTTTCTTCGTATCCGCTATTATTGATTGATAAATTTTGTTTCATGCGAATGGGTAGCTTGATTTATAGTTTCTTATGGAGTTTTAGATTTGGAATATTACATGTTTGTTATGCACCTAGCCCAAAGGCCCACATAATACCTCGGAACCACCAAGCCCACGGAAAAACCTGTCCCGAAATAAGCTCTCCCACAATAACGGCTCGGAGAGATCCACGGCCCATCATTCCACGGATTCCGAAGAAAAATCTGGGAGAAAGATTCACAGGCTAGCGAGAATCACGTTCCCACCCAGGTATTTAAACAAACCAACATATCAGATATGACCTATAACCCATCTTCTCTAGACTTTACCACCTAATCATTCCCTTGCTGACTTGAGTGTCGGAGTCCTTGCAGGTACCCGCACCGGAGTCCAGACCCACCGAAGATTTCAGAGTTCGTCTTGCATCGAGGACCACCACATTCTCGGTACAATGTTCATTTTCTTGTGTGTTTGTGTTCTTGCAGAGTGAGCTAGTTCATGTTCTTGTTGAGTGGCATCATCCTTTTTGACGTATTATCAAAGTGTTTATGTGCTCAACTTTACTCACAGTTTATGGTGTAACTTCACTTGGATGATGTGAACTTAATTTTCTTGCTTAATTTAATATTTTTATTTCCATTATTTGACATTGTTCTTAGTGCATCTGTGAAACATAGATAATATTCTCCTCTGTTCTCTTAACTTCCAGTCATATTCCCCTTTCTTCCTCCTCTCTCAATACCCACACAAAGTTAGGACCACACCACCATTCACCGTTGAGTATCGCAGAGGTTGCACCGCCTCAATCGATGCTGATAGATCTTATGTCATTTAGGCATTATGTTTTTTTATGGTACACCTTAGAAGAAGAGGGATTGGAGTTAGTTTTAACTTGTGATTTTTTAGGCGTTTGGCATTTCTGATTACATGTTGGCATCTTTCATGGAAAGTTCAATGCATCTAGCAGTTTGTGTTCAATGTTTTTTTATCTGTTTGTTATCAATTGTTTTGTCATGAGTTGTGTTATATAGACTCGTTTAGTGTGGGATATTGCGACTCTTCACATCTTATCCATTATTAAATGAGATTTTAATTGAGCTTGTGGTTGAAATATAGTTGGAATCTAAGTATTTTAGCAAACTAGGCAAGGCTAAAATGGGAACACAAATTTAGGGAAATAAAATAGAAATCCTAAGCACAATAATAATGTGATTTGGAGAAGAGTTGGAACAATATACCACAAATTGTGCAAAAGCACTGTCCTTAAGTGTTTGTCTCTGTCATACCTGGATCAATATGTTGGTGGAAATTCCTTGATGAGATTTTCTCTAAGATAAGATGTGGGTCTCTTCAGGAACTCGTCCACTTGTAGTTCTTACTGGCAACTAGTAGCCAAATCCCATTTCGATGAAGGAGGAGCGGCTAAGGGTGCGGGGGTGACCTCACGGTGCTCAAAAAACAAAGGAAATAGAAGGGAACAACAAAACGTAGGAAGGCAAAAGCAACAACATTTTTGGAGGAGAAGAAAGAAGAAGTCATGGTCGTGTGTGTTGGTGAGTTGCACAATAAATAGGCCATGCTGGTTATAAATCACAGTGGGCTAACAACCATATTAGCCCAAACGACTAATCCTGTTAGTGGTCAAACGGCCATACTAGCATGTGGCCCAACAGTCATAAGCAAGTGGCACGAGCCACATGTCTCTCACCGGTCAAGAACAAAACGGATTGGACCAAGTAAAAGAGCTCATCTGACTTACACGCGCGAGACGAGAGAAGGTGGAGAACCATGTAGATAAAGGCTTTCCTTTTGCCTGATCCAAGCAATGACTTTCTACCAAATTAAAAACTAAGTTTAAAACACACTTTAGACCCTTTATTTCTAATAGAGACAACACTTCGTTGAGATTTTATCCAATGGTGAATCGATATAGTGTCTTATACCAAATGAGTACAAATAATATTTTTCTTTATATACTATAAAACATGCATATTTTAATGGATAGCTATGTTAAGAGTGCTAATCAATAGAGATTATGACTAAAACTTTTGGTGTGCCTGATCAAAGCGTAACCAATATTTCACATTGATTAAAGTTATAGACAATTTAAAAGGCTCATGTGATAAATTTTCCTCCTCCTTGTATTTTTTAACAATAGACATATTTGTGCCCTCACCTGCAATAAGCCAATAAAAAATGTTGGAGACAAATCTGATAATTTTTCCACTGAAAGGAGCGACGCAGAAATTATGGCTAGTCCCTGCCCATACACACAAAAGAATAAGTAAGCTCTTTACGAATACTCAATTTTTTTCCTCATCTGTTGAGTAGTAGTTTAAGGTTTATTCCAGAAATGACTACTTAACTGTAGCAATCAATGCATACGGCCTGCTAAATGCGTGTAAAACATCCATGACATCTTTGATAGACTCCAAAATACTTTTTGAATCATGAGCTTGTGGTTCAAATTCTTCTGACTGTGAGGTTGCATTCATAAAATATTTTCTCTCAAATTTTTCACACTTGGATCCTCCACCAACTCCTTTGTAATGATGCTTCACATTATGCTGCAAAGATGCCACGATGCAATATTCTTTTGAGAGTTTCCCTGTCTTGTGCCATAAGGCTTTTGTTGCATAAGAACCTAAAGTACAAAATTTGGGATGTTAACATCCAAAGTTGAAAAATTGCATTTATTTATTCATGAATTAGAATGAAATAAATGTTAGAAGTGTAGGTCATTTCTCTGATATGAGCTGAGCTGCAGCAATATCAAAGAAATGACCTTTTCAATATTGTTAAACATGAAAGATTGACTTGTGAATGGGGAATGTCATAGTTGTGGTTTTGACGGTGTTTATCTGCCTTCTTATGAAGATTCTGCAAGGTTATTTGGTTGGCCTAGTACTTTTTTGTCTAATCATGTTTGGTTTAGGGGTGTTAGTTGATCCTAGGTGCGGTGTCTGATTTTATTAATCCTAATTTTTTTCTTTAGAGTTTAGAATTATGTTATTTGGACTTATTAATTATAAGACATGATTCACAAGTTAGTTATCATTAGATGAGATCTGAGTACAATTCATACCACATTAAAAATTTATCCAATGAGTTCAAATAACCAAAGAGTACAAATAACATCTCTTTTCTTTATAATTGAAATGTTTCATGTATGGTTGTTTTCTTGGTTCTTGTTCTGTTTTGAGCCAATGGATTACACACCTATTGGAAAAAAAAATGAAAAAAATAAAATAAAATGGTCTAGTTCTACTCAACACATTTTTAAACCTTTTGACTTCTCTCGCGGATCTCGGATTTGAAAAAACAATGAACAAACTCTCAAATGGATTCCTAACAAAAATTTTATCACTGAACAATTTTGTCCGAAACGTAAAACTCACATCGTAACTTTCAAGAATGAAAAATGTCGGTCAAATTAATTGTTTTTATGAAATAATATGTCCAGCAATTAATTTTTTTTAAGGAATTCATCTTTCTCAAAAGGAATCAATTTAAACTATGTTCTTTTTCGATCATTCAATAAAAGGGGTAACAACTCTTGTGATAAAAGAGAAGTAGAAAAAAAATCAAAGAGATCAAAACTACTGTTGACGGCAGAGAAGAGAAGAGGAAGAAGAGTACTCTTAAGTCAAGGAGTTAAGATATTTTAGAGATCTTAAAATATTCTCTTATTTTAATAGTTAAGATATCCTTAAGTTTTATCCTGATTGGTTCTTATCTTAATTTCTTGAAACAATTGTTATTTGTAGGCATATTGTAAACACACACACACTTAAGAATATAATAGATACATACTATTCAGATATATTTTCCTGATTTTTTTTCTACATGGCATCAGTATGCCATCTCCTTCCTCTATCCTTGCCTGCTATCCTCTCTGGTTTTATACTTTCCCGTCCTTGGTTTTCATCACTGCCAGCAGCACTCTAGTTGCCATCCTCCAATGACTCCATCGTCAGAATTTAATCCCTTGTCGGTGTCTCACGCAACCCCAGGAGCCCCTCGGTGGTTCTGCGTTTTTTCTCACGTGCTTCCCACGGATCTGTTTTATGTGCCTCATTTTGTGTGCCAATGCGAATTTGCTTACATCACCCGCCTGTCACCAAACCCTTGTCACCCACGTTGACCAATTCCTCCATGTTGATCAGCATGTTGATGTGGCATCCCTTTGCTGCTGACATGACAGACTTGTGTTTCCTAGTTAGTATTAACGTGGTAACACCATTTACGCCTTTCCTAGGTTTTTTGGTGAGGTAATTCCATTTTTTTGGTCCGTTTTTGAAATTTCTACTTCGACAGTGCACTTGTCCTTCTGTTATTGTGTTTGTATTTTATCATGGATAAAAAGGATGTTGTTCATCCTATTCTTGTTATGCTCAACAATTCCAATTACACTTATTGGGTTGAAGCTATGCGTGATTTTTTGAAAGGTCATAAACTTTAGACTGGTGATATTGTGTGTCCTGTCAAATATGACGATGATACCAATGAAGCCTTTATTTATGAATTGGGACAACAAGAATTATCAGATCATCACTTGCACCTTTGATTTGACTGTTTTGACACTGTCAAAGAGGTATGAGATCACCTGAAAAATCATTACACTATTTCTGATTTGTCTCATCAATACTAGCTACTGAAGGAGCTCCACAGTTTGAAACAAGCACTTGGAAAAGTTGTTTATGATTTTATTGCTCAAATGGAAGCTATCTAGGATCGATTAAGCTTGTGTGAACCAACCATGATACATAAAAGTGATGCTTGGCGTTACGAAGAACATCATGATTGCACACGGCTTATTCAATTTTTGATGGGTCTCATTGATGATTATGAACCCATTCGAGCATCCCTGTTGCATCAAGATCCCTTACCCACTATTCAGGATGTTCTTCCTCATCTCAAGTCTAAAGAAACTAGATTGGGCATTTTCCAACCTAAACAAGATATGAAATTTGTAGTTATTAATAACAAGGGTAAGTCTTGTCGTTACTGTTAAGTATTAAATTTTAGTATTTTTACAAGTAAAATAAATAACTTTTTTGCTTTATAATTCATGTATTAGTAAAGAAAATTTCCCTATTTTGCAACAAATTCATAAAAGAAAAAATGGATACAAAAGGCTAAATATGATGAAATATTACAGATTGAAAAGCCCAAAGAGAAAGAAGCAAGGAACAAAAGGAAAGACAAGACAAAAACAAGAAAAATGGAAAGCAGACGAGCAGACCGCTCAGCGGAATCCAAGGTCACTCAGCGATACCTTACTTCAAAGTGAAGTAACTTGAGGACGAAGCAAGCTCTGCAAGCCACCCTGCAGCCGCATTGCAAGCTGCATTGACACCGCTCAGCGCTCTGCACGCAGGTCAGTGGGGACAAGATAATGTCAGAGAAGAGCAGAGCCACCTTTTCTGAATCTTCACTCTGAAGAAAGCTGCGCCACTCAGCGGTGCTCTGAATTCCCTGAGCGGCCCTCGAGGAATTTGGCTTATAAATAGAGGCCCCGGAGCAGCATTAAGACACACTTCCCATACCTTCAAAAAAGCAATTTTCCCTTCACAGAATCTCTCCTTCCTCACTTTCTTTATAATTTTACAGTTTTAAGAACATTGTTTCAAGCAACAAAAAGGAGGCCAGGCTAGAAGCCAAGGGAGATCGAGAAGCACGGCGGTCCTTGTCATGACGGCGTGAGAACGTGTCATCGTGAGTGGTCCTTACCTTGCCTCTGTGATCCTCTCTTGTAAGATGATTTTGTAATCTTCTTGTTGTTGGGATTGTGATCAATGCTATAGCCTAATTGTATCCATGCTACTTTTTGTATGAATGAGTCTATCTATTTCTTTGATTTTCATGAATTGGTTTTGTGCTTAGTGCTAGCTATAGTTCAGCTAATTAAATCTTGTTTTGTAACTTAATGTTGTGAGTAAAAGCTACATTATTAAGTAGGAATCAATTCAATGTTTAATCTGGTTAACTAAGGCTTGAATCTAAACCTAATTGTCGCGAGTGAAAACTGCTTCAGTAGGGTTGAACTTAAACCATTTCATCTAATAAACTTCATTGCTAGAAACAAAATTGAGATTATTTGTCGCTTTAACATCTGAATTAATGTTGGTTTACTTTGTTAATTTGTGCGAGAAATTGACAAACTAATAAGGCAAACCTAATCATCTTATCATGCTTGAAAAAGATGTTTAAGATAAGAACTGATGGCGAAAAATCAAAAGAAAGATAATTCATCTGCATTAAGTTATGAATACAAGAAACTATACATGATTCAAACCCAACAAGCTTCCTAACCTACCTCTGATTTGTTGTCATTTTATCTTGTATTTATTTCCCTTTCCCTGTCTCTGATTTGCAATCAATTTCTAATTCATCTACTCTATTGTTTAATTAACAAATTCAAGAATGGCATTTACCAACTCCTTGTGGAGACGACTATACCCGACTATACTGCAATTGGATTCTTTGAGGATCTGAAAGCTGTAAAGGAGGATATATAAAATCACGAGAGTTTAAAAATAAGCTTTTAACAGTTACTACTACCATCGCTCGAGGCACCTTCTTCCAGGGTGTCCCACCATCGACTATCGCAATTGTAAGAATAAAGGTTACATTGCCTCCAACTGCCCTGCCTTGACCGACTTCATTTCCACCAACCCCAGCCTACTTTGTCGATATTGTAAGTTGTCAGGTCACTTGATTAAGAATTGCCTTAATCGCCCACCACCCAAGTCTACTTAGCATAAGTCTCAACCTCATTCCACTTCATCCAGACTTGTACTTTCCACTACTCCTGCTGCGAACGGATCACCAACCTCTACATCCATTACCTCTCCATCTGTTGTTTCCACTGGTGATATTGAGTCCCTCATTAAACAACTTATTTCCATTTTCGATAATGCTCCTGCTGCTTTATCCACCACCACCAATAATAATAAATGGTACTTTGATGTTACATGGTTTAACCTCATGACTTCTACATCCCATGATTTTTCTTCCATGTATACTACTGATGTTGCACTATACATGCTGTTGATGGGTCTCTTATGAACGTCAGTCATCAGGGTTCCATCTCCTTGTCCAATCTCACTTTACCAAACACGTACCTTATCCCCAAATTGAATTTTCATCTTATCTCAGTGGGTCAATTATGTGATATCGGTTATGAACTAATTTTTTTTCTCCCTCTAGTTGTCGTGTGTAGGATCCGCAGACGAATAAAGCTATCGGGACTGGATGTAAGATTGGAAGGTTGTTTAAGCTTACTAGTCTCCGTGTTCCATCTACTTCACCCATCTGTGCTGCTTCCACATCATCCCTCCAACTATGGCATCAACGTCTTGCTCACAGTTCATTGGGCAAAATGCATCCTCTCCTTTCCAAAGGAACTTTAAGATCTTTTAGAAATGAACCTTTTGATTGCACTTCATAAATTTCTAACCAACCGCTTTATCCTTTAATAAAAGTATATTTGTTTCTGATTCACTTTTCATCTTGTACATTATGATGTGTGTGGACCAGCTCTCACTCCCACTATGGGAGGATCTCGCTATTTTGTCATATGTAATGACGATTACTCATACTATACTTGGATATATCTAATGAAAAATTGTCATGAACTGCCTTAGATTTACATTAAATTTGCCACAATGATTCAAACACAACTCTCTAAAGCAGTTAAAGTTTTCGACATGACAATGCCATGGAATATCGCGACTCAATGATTTTGACATGTCATGATGAACAGAGCACTCTATTCGAGTTTTCTTGTCCTAGTACCTTAACAAAATGGTCGTGTAAAAAGAAAGCACCATCACATTCTTGACTTTGTTCGTGATGTGATTATCTCTTCCTCTTATCCTGAACGAGCTTGGGGTGAAGCATTCCTCACTGTTGTCTATGTCATTAATCGACTACCATCCTACCCGTGGGAATGACTCTCCTTTTGAATGTCTCTTCTACACTTCCCCATATTACAATTCCCTGAAGGTTTTTGGTTGTGCATGTTTTGTGCTTCTTCAACTCCATGAATATACTAAATTTGAACCTTGTGCCCGCCTTTGTTGCTTTCTAGGCTATGAGATAGAGCAAAAAGGTTATTGTTGCTAGGATCCTATCTCTCCGTGCATCTGTATCTCACAACACGTCATCTTTTGGGAATACCATATGTTCTCATCTTTGTCCATCTTCAAGTTCATTCCTTCCACTTCAAGTCCCCTCTTCACTAATTCCTCCATTGATCTTTTTCCTAGTGGCTCTGATGTTAGTTCTTCTTGTGTGATCCCACCCCCTTCTAATGTTACAATAGTGCTCGTTAAACAAGCTTTGAATGTGGATCCACCATCGATTATCCCTTTGCCTCCTACGCGTCCAACGAGGGTAAGAAATTCATCTTCTTATTTCTGTGATTATCACTGTTTTTATACCATGCTTCACATAGATAAACCTCAGTCCTATAAAGAAGCCTCTACAGACCCTCATTAGCAACTTGCTATGAAAGAAGAGTTACAAGCACTAAAGAAGACTTTCACTTGGGACTTGGTTGATCCTCCTTTTGATAAGACACTTGTGGAATGCAAATGGGTGTACGAATTCAAGACTCACTCTGATGACTTTATTGAACGATACGAAGCTTGCTTGGTTGTTAAGGGTTTTACTCAAGAATAGGGGATTGATTATGAGGAGAACTTTTCTACTGTTACTCGCATCACCTCTATTTGGAGCTTACTTGCTATCGCAACAACTCAAAGATGGACTCTTGGCCAAATGGATGCCAAGAATTCCTTCCTCAATGGTGACTTGGAGGAGGAAGTTTACATGTGACCTGTCCACCAAACAAGGTGTGTATTCTGGGTAAGGCCTTGTATGGCCTTAAGCAAGCCCCCGAGCATGGTTTTCCAAGTTCAGCTCTACTGTCAGTCAACTCGAGTTCTCATCTAGTCCACATGACTATGCTCTCCTCATGCATCAGACTGATTAAGGTTCTATGTTACTACTATTATATTTGGTTATATGATAATTACTGGTGATGACACTTTGTTAAGTACTATATTTTAGTAGTTTTACAAGTTAAATAATAACCATTTTTTGCTTTAATTTCCATATACTTTCAAGGCAATTTCCCCCAAGTTTTGCAACAATTTCATAAAAGGAAAAAGATGGATACAATGGAATAAAATGCTGAATTTTACAGAAAAATCCCATAGAAGAAGGAGCAAGAAACAAAGGAAAGGCAATGCAAAAATAAAGCAAAAAGGAAAGCAGAAAAGCATCACCGCTCAGCGGGGCTCTAGGTCGCTCAGCGAACCTTTACTTCAAAGAGAAGTAACTTAAAGATGAAGCCACCTCTGCAGGCCACCCTGCAACCTTTGCAGCCGCCCTGACGCCGCTCAGCGCTCTGCATGCAGCTCAGTGGGGACAGGATAATGTCAGAGCAGAGCCATCTTTCAGAGGATAAAACCTTCACCATTAAGAAAGTTGTGCCGTTGAGTAGAACCCTGAGGCCACTGAGCGGCCCTCGAGGAATTAGCATATAAATAGAGGCCAAGGCTCAGTTTAGAAGAATCAATTCCCATCCTTCATAGAAGCTTTTCTCAATGAAATTCTCTGTAGTTTCTTAGAGTTTTTAGAACATTTTTGGAGCAACAAAGAGGAGACTAGGCTAGGGGCCAAAAGAGATCGAGAAACACGACAGTCCTTGTCACGACGGCGTGAGAACGTTTTATGGTGAGTGTCCATCACCTTGCCTCTATGATTCTCTCTTGTAAGATGATTTTGTAATCTTCTTGTTGTTGGAATTTTGATCAATGTGATAGCCTAATTGTATCCATGTTACTTTTTGCATGAATGAATATATCTGTTTCTTTGATTTAGATGAATTGGTTTTGTGCTTAAAGCTAGCTATAGTTTAACTACTTAAATGTTGTTTTGTAACTTAATATTTGTGAGTGAAAGCTACATTGTTCAGTGGAAACAAATCAATGCTTAATTTAGCTAACTAAAGCTTGAACCTAAACCTAATTGTTGTGAGTGAAAACTACCTAATTAAGGTTAAACTTAAAACCATTTCATCTAATACACCTAATTGCTAGAAATAGAGTTGGGGTTATTAGTCATTTTAGTATTTGAAATAACTTTAGTTTACTTTGTTAATTTGTGCAAGAAATTGACAGAATAATAAAGGAAACCTAATCATCTTATCATGCTTGAAAAAGGTGTTTAAGATAAGAACTGGTGGCGAGAAATCAAAGGAAAGATAATTCATCTGCATTAAGTTATGAATACAAGAAACTATACATGATTCAAAACCCAACAAGCGTCCTGATCTATCTCTAATTTGTTGCCTATTTATCTTTTATGTTGTTTAATTATCTAAAATCAATCTACCAATCCTTCACTTCATTGTTTAATTAACAAACTCAAGAATGGCTTTATTCAACTCCCTGTGGATACGATTATACCGGACTATACTGCAATTGAATCCCTTGAGGATTTGAAAGCTATAAAGAAGGATATATAAAAACGACAAGAGTGTAAAAATAATCTTTCAACACAGTTCAAGCATTACCGATCTTAAAAATTCCCTGAGCCACCATTTTGAAATAAAGGATCTTGAGCTTCTTAGTTATTTCCTTGGTCTTGAAGTTCTTTCCTCCACTAAAGGCATTTGTTTATCCCAAGCCAAGTATGCATCTGATCTTATTTCTCGAGCTGGACTTACAGATAGTCGCACAAAATCCATCCGTCTTGAGACTAATGTTTTTTTTATACCTACGGATGGTATGTAGGTATCGTGCTTGATAATCCTACTTTTTATAGACAATTGGTTGGGAGCTTGATCTACTTGACGATAACTCGCCCTGATACTTCTTATGTTGTGCACTTGATCAGTCAATTTATGACTGCTCCGCAATCTACTCACTATGTTGTTGTCATTTGGATTCTTCATTATGTCAAGAGAACACTATTTCATGGGCTTCACTTTTCTACCCATTCTCTCTTGATCCTCAAAGGCTACTCTGATGCTGACTAGGGAGGCGATCCCACCGATTGTTGCTCTACGATTGGTTATTGTATCTTCCTTAGGGACTCTCCTATCTAATGGTGCAACAAGAAATAGACTTTAACAATTCGCTCTAGTACCGAATCCGAGCATCAGACACTTGCTGACACCACACATCTGAACTCATTTGGATACTTTGGCTTTTTAATGATTTGGGCATCTCTCAATCATCTCCTACTGATCATTATTATGATAACCGTAGTGATATTTAGATTGCTCATAATGATGTATTCCATGAGCGTACAAAACACATTGAGATTGATGTCACTTTATTTGTCAGCACATTTTGCGTAGCGCTCTTCAACTCATCTCCATAGGGACTCTTGAACAACCTGCTGACCTTTTCACCAAGGCTCACCATCTTGGTCGCTTCCGCACTCTAGTTTCCAAACTCAAGATGTTTTCGTCATCGCCTAATTGAGTTTGAGGGGAGGATGTTAAGATATTTTAGTGATGTTAAGATATTATTTTATCCTAATAGTTAAGATACCCTTTAGTTTTATCCTAATTATTTTTTATCTTAATTTCTTGAAACAATTGTTATGTGTAATAGGCCTATAAATAGGCATATATTACCTTGTAAACACACACACTTGAGAATATAATGCATAGATACTATTCAGATATATTTTCCTGTTCCATTTTCTACAAAGGGAAAGAGATGATGTGGGGCTCGATTAATAGTTTTTTATTTCTTAAAATTTATTTAAAAAATATTTTTGTGTGCCACATAGGGTATTAGTAACGAAGTTAAGCTAAAATTGGCTACTGGAATCAACTGATGTCAATTTTTGAAATATCGAAAGATTAAATTGATGTCAAAAATAAATTATTAGAATTAAATGGAAATAAAAAATTATTTTAAGACTAAATTAATCTAAAATAAAAAGTATTAAAAGAGAGAGAGAAAATTGATAAAAGGAAAATGTCAAGATCATGCTCACGCAGTTATTACAAAGAAATATACTAAAGTGGAAGTTAGTAAACGAAAAGGGGGAATATTCAAGTCTTACTTGCATAATAATTGCTGACGCATTTTTTACTCGACCAGCAACGTCTACCTGCATGTTGTCAAACTCGAGAGTTTAAGTAAACTCGTGGAGTCTCAGTAAACTCGAATCGTAAACTCGTATGAGTTTACATACGTAAAAAAATATGTTATAAGCAATATAATTAGGAACTAAACTTGATTAAATATTGTATTTATAATTAAAATTGAATAATGTTAACTTTAAATTAAATTAATGAAAGAAATATCATAAATACACATTAATGCATGACACTTAGTGGTTATATCATATTTTATTTTGTATCTGAATTATTTTATAGTTTAATAAAACATAACTCAATTATGATAAATATATGAAATTAGTTAAATAAACTCAATATATATTATCTAATATAAACAAAGTTAGATAAATATCTAACAAAATTACAAAATTTGTACATTTTGAGGTAAACTCGTAAACTCGTAGGTAGATTTTAACTCGTAAACTCGCTAGTAGAATCAAGAGTTTACTTAAACTCGTACGAGTTTACCCAAAAAAATTTACATAAGTGTTAACTCGTTTTGTGTAGTAAAATCGTAAACTCGTAAGAGTTTACGAGTTAACTCCAGAATTTAATAACCATGTCTTATCGTATTATTAATAAAATCTCAAGAAAGATTAAATGGGGCCAAAACTTTTCTGATATATTACATGAGTATAGAAATACATCTACACCCATGTTTGCTTAAAATTTATCAAAAATCTCTTTGGATTTCTTTTATGAAAGCATCAATGATACAAAAGTGTCGTATCTCAATCTTGACATAACAATGTAAAACCATGTTGAGTGAAAATCTTTTAGAAATTTTATTTTAATAAATCCTTTGATCGTGTGGGCCCTTCCGAGTTAAGAGGGGAAGGATTGTCATGGGTAATCAATAAAATTGAATAACGTATAAAAATATAACAATATGTAAATATATATGTAAAATATAATAATTACGTGAGATTTATGTGTATTCATAGATTATATTTTTATACGTTAATTTTGTCGTTGAAATAATCTTACCCACCGAATAAAGGGAATGGATTAGGCCATAAGAGATTCAGCTTTTAGGATCATGCCCATTACGAGCTATGAATAGAAAACTATTCTTTTCTCATGGTAAGTTATTAGAGTTTAGGGAGTCCAATAGATTCGATGGATCGAGAGTAGTTTTTCAAATATAATTGAATATGAGAGGCTGATTTCTCTAAATCATGGTGTGTTACACAGTATTCTGTGCGCAATTCATCAACTATTGGGTCTCTTGATAGATTCAGAAACGTAAGGAAATAAAAATAGAAATTGAGTAACGAAAGACGTACCGGCAGAGGTGATGGACGAAGAAGCACCAGGAAATGAGGGAAGAAGGGCAGAAGCCATACCCAGAAAAAATCAGCAAATTTTCAGAGATCTAGCTAAGCTAGCAGTGCTGACTCTCGGTTTCTATCATTTGTTCTTTTGCTGAAGAGTATATATAGAAACGGATAGTCAACTTCCACGGCTTGCTTTCATACATAATTTATTGAGAGAATGCCCATTCATACAAGTTATCTTAAATAAATAAATAAAAATTAGCTAATAAATATACATATTATAATGCAAGTTAAAGTTGTCACGACAACATGACAATAATAACTCATTAACTTATATTTACACTTAGGATTTGTTGGATAATAGAACTTATGATTTATTTTAATTAATGAAAATTGACCGCTATTCTATAGTTGGGTTTTGCAGCTACTTGTATATATGGGGGTATAATAACTAAAATTTAATTTTCATATGGTAATGAGGATACCTATGGTTGGACTTCTAATACTTCCACGACATAATTTATAAAAAAAATACTAATATAAAAAAATTAGTACAACACTTTATGTCATAACCTGCACAAATGCCAAAAAAAAAACTATAGAATGATAAAAAAAATATCTCACCATTGATATCACATTCAATAATTTGAAAAAGGACGACAATAAATCATATATGAAATAAATATAAAATTGTATAATTATTGAATTGAATAAATATGAAATTTAATAATATTTTTACTAAATATAATAAATAATTTAATAGTTATCTGATTATGACATTTCATATAAAATAAAAAAGTCTAATTTAGATTTTAATTAAATAAATGTATATTTAATTCAATTAATGTTTTAATTAAATATAATAAATGATTAAATAGAATATATAATCAAATATTTATGTAATTTATTTTTATACATAAATAATAAATTATCCTTATAAATAATTTAATATTAAAAATGAATTTGTGCAATAAAATTTAATAAGAAAATTACAAATAATGTTTAAATGGAATTGTATTATAAATTCTCAAATAATTACATAGTTCAAATTTGTCATCATAATTTCCAGAACAAAGTTTACCATCGAACTCTTCTTCTTCTTCTTCTTCGTATAACCGTCGCAAATTGCTTCACAGCCACCATTAATTTCAAATCTATACGGCGGCTAAAGCAAACCGCCAGGAAACACTGAGCTTCTTCACATTAGCTGCGGTTTCCTGACTCCTGCTACATTATTTGGGCTTGGAATCTAGTGTGTTTTTGCTCTATTTTGGGTGTGTTATTATGTTGTATTGGGATCTATTCCTCTCAAATAAGTGCATGCCTCATTTTTATATTAGCTTCCCTCCTGGGGTTGAGCCTTTCTCAATGAATGCTTTCATTGTTTTCAAAATGAAAAAAGACATTGAAATGTAATGGCTGTGACCAACTTATTTTTTACCCTCGTGTGCATAGTTATCAAAATCGCTTTTTAACTCGTAAAATCATACGATTTTACGAGTTTAGGTAGTAAAATCGAGTTAAATCGCATGTAAACTCGTTTCTGGGTAAAATCGGGTAAACTCGGGTAAAATCGTATAAAATCGGGTAAAATCTCGAGTTTACCGCAAAGGCATTTTTTTTATTTGATATTGTTTTGCATATCTATGAGTTTTTAGATTTAGGTCATTTAAGTATTTTAGAGTTATCATTTATAGTTGCGCCTACAATCGTATTCCATCGTATGTATTTCATCCTTTGCTCAGGGATCTTTCCCACCAGGGTGCGTGACCTCTGCATTGCTATTTGTGCTTTAGTGTTCTAGATTGAAGACATCATTGTCACAAACTCGCTTCTTGTGATATTCAGTAGTCAATACTATGTATTATGTTATATGTATTATGTATGAATTGAACTTAGAACTCATATATTTCATCTTTATTTGTGCTTTGTTATTGAGGTAAATGTATTTATGAATTTCAAGTTTTATTAAATATATTTTTGTAGCATAATAATTTTTAAAATATTTTTTTTAATAATAGGTAAACTCGTACGAGTTTACGATCTGAGTTTACGGAGGCTCCACGAGTTTACTTAAACTCTTGAGTTTGATAACCATGCTCGTGTGACTTGTTTTTCTTTATTTTTTTATTTCCTTTTTCTATCATACTATTGATACACCGCATCTACACCTTTAATCCTCTGCCATCATCTTCGGCATCTCATCCCTTGTAGTCTTGCTCCATCTTCTCCCATGCTACTGCTTGCACTAATTACCCCTTGGCATACACTGTCTTCTTTAGAACAACCATAGAGAAACGGTGATGGTTAACTTAGTCCCAAATATCTTTCATGCCTTCGTTAGTCCTTGATTTTTAATTAAAAAAGTGACCCATGTTAAATTGTTTATAATTACAAAAAGAATCAGTTTATTTTTACTTTTGCAATCAAAGCTCTCAATGACCATCCTTTGGTTTTTGGCTAGAAGGGTTGAAGAAGCATTGTCTATAGGCCCAGAAACAGTCATGTGAAACCCCCCACCTTTGAAGCTATTTCCAGTGTTGCTGCTTGCTTCATCACATGAGATTGATGCCTTACTAATCAATCCTGGTAGCCATTTAATTGCATAGTGCATTATCATGGCGCCCGATTAGCTCGAATCCCATGCCCTTTACCTTGATGGCACTTGCCACTCTAACAAAGTGATCAATTCTAAAGATTGAAACATCCTCAAACTACCAATCAAGAGGAACTTGCCAATCGTTCCTTTGCTGTTGTTGTTCCATCTCAGGCTAGAAATGTTGTCGGTTCTTTTGGTGTAACACTACCTTATTCCCTTTGGATTAGCACAAGCCTTCCAGGCTATGTTCTTTCGGGTAACCAGGTTTATTGGGGGAAAATAGGGCAAAGGGATTGCAAGCAAAGTGATTGTTTGTGTCTCTAATTAGGTTCTCTTTTTTTTTTTTGGGCCTAATTAGGAGAAAGAAAATATTTTGATGACGTGAATCTTATTACAAAAATAAAAATAAATTGATCGTCCTTCTAATTATTAACAATTTGGCATGAGATTACTTTTTTAATTAAAAAGCAATGACCAATGAAAGTCTAGAGAAGTTTAAGACTAAGTTAGTCATCACCATAGAGAAACACGTAAATTGGCCAAATGTGTTGTTGATCAACATGTATGATTTTCGGACATTATTCTTATGAAACTCATTATCCCCAATTTTGTTGAAATAAGTTTAATATATTCTCAATAACAAAGGATTAGGGCTCATCTAATAAATCATGTGAAGATCTTGGCTTGAAGTTGAAACTATGCAACTCGATTTTTGCTAAATTGCATGCTCTGTGTCTAACAAGTAACCTTTTTACCAAGGGCACGTGAGATCAAAGGACATATTATGACCCTTTTTTTTGTCCCGGATCTTGTCTTTTTTTTTTATTGGCAAGAAAACGTTAGCTTATGAATTTGATCAGGTTTTAATTAGAGATTTAGTGGTGGTTTAGTATTCCTCATTTGCTGATAACATATTTTGAATAATGAAATGGTTTCAATGAGTCTAGGAATCCCAAATAAGTTACAACAGAAACAGAGACTAGAGACATAGCAAAGGAGTACAAGGGTAGTTGAGGCGATGAATCAGAGAAATTGAAATAAACAAAAAAGAAAGGAAATGCAAATCACGTGAAGGGAAAAAATAATGAGTAGTGCTACGTGTTTCACCAAAATTGGTTACCCCATACTGCCACCACTCAAAAATATACGGAGTGGCTCCACTCCCCATTATTAAACTTCTCACACCAAATTCAACTACTCACTCTCACCATCATCACTACAAACACATGTGAGAGTAAAGCAAACCCTCACCTCAACAGCAAATTCAAGCCCTCAGCTCCAAAATGCAAAACAGAGACGACGATGACAAAAACAGAGAGCGTGCAGTGTTTTGAGCACACTCTTCTACAAGAAAGGTAAGAGCATTGTGACTGAACATGGCTCTATTATAATTGTTTGTTTCCTTTTTAACTAGGTTTCTATTTTTGGGTGTTTTTTTTTAATTTCAAAATCTTGTCCCTTTATTGAGAATGGAACATACAACATTCACGAATTTTTGTTTGTTCATTGTGAACGAACACATTTTGGGAAAACTTTAATCATGGATTAATTCCACAATGCATTCCAAAATTGGGTTTGTTCATGTGAATATGTATGTATGTTTGCATGTACTGTAAAGTTTGTTTAGTTCCTTTGGATTGTTTCTCCAAGTGTGTTTGTTTGTTTTGGGATATATTGTTTGTTCATGTATTTGTATAAGTTTGTTCATGGTATTCACAAAAGTTTCTTCACAAGGTTTTGTTCACAATTTTTTACATTTACCCCCAAATTGGATTTAATTATTTGTTTTCTCTTTAACTAGGTTTCTATTTTAGGGTTTGCATTTGTTCATTTTGGGGAAAGTTTATTCATGGATTAATTCCACAATGCATTCCAAAATTGGGTTTGTTTGCACCTATTATAAAGTTTGTTTATTGCCTTTGGATTATTAATTTGTTCATGTGTGTATCAATTTTGGTGTTATGGTGTTTGGTTGCTTTGTTTTACTATTTGTTCATGTATATATGCAAGTTTGTTCATTAGACAAGTTTGTTCACAAGGTTTGTTCACAAATATTGTTTTTATCAGTTTGTTCATATGCTTTTTAGTTTGTGTTACATTGTACATGTATTGTGTTTATTATGTTCTCATGTTTGTTTATTTGTTTTTACAAGTTTGTTTTTTGTTATACTATTTGTTCATGTATCTATATAAGTTTGTTCACTAGATTCACACAATCCCTTCACAAGGTTCGTTCACTAGACTCACAAATTTTGTTTTTATCAATTGGTTCAATTGCTTCTCATTGTTTGTTCATATAGTCATATATATTTGTTTTTAATGGCGTAAGTTTGTTTATTGGATTCACACAATTTGTATATAAAGAAGTAGTGTTTGTTCAAAATTCTTGTAACTGTTTGTTTGTTTGTTTTGCATATAATGTTTGTTGAATTTGCATGTCACTGTCTGCATGTTTGAGTTGATTATTGATACGTAGATGGCATCAAGAGAAAAAAAAAAAAACCACTGTTGTGAGGAAATCTCGGTGAAAAAAAGACCAGATTAATTGAATGATCAAATGAAGGAGAATGATGATGGCAAAAAACGACGAGTAGAAGGAGAATGAATGAGAGTTATGGTAGTGCGAGTGGGTGCATAGGAGTTTGGGAAAATATGCATGAGTGCGTGAATTGCCAAAACAAAATTAAGGCGATAATATGTATGTTTCTCTGTTGGTTGTACAGTGTAACAAAATTTGATGTACACGCAGCTTTACTAAAAAATAAATTGCTCACAACCATTGGATTTCAATGAGTTAGACTCTTGGTAAGAAAAGTAAGTGATAGGTCCATACACATGATCAATTATGGGTATACAAGTAACTCAAATTTTGTGGTAGACTCCAGCATCATATATATGACCAAAGCATCGCCATTTATTAAATTAACAATGTCACCATAGTTTCATCTCACGAACGGTACGAGGATATATTCAGCACAAAGAAGCTAAAAAAAAAAACGACGGATTAATCAACAGATAAACTAGCAATAACTCATATTGAAATATATCCACAACTTTGATTGACATTAAAATTTTATAAGCACAATGCACAATAATTTTGTTTTAGATAATATCTCTTAATATTGGACAAAATTAAATGAATTGATCAGCATTAATAAGCGACCAACACATCCCAAATTTTTTTTATTGACTATTCAAGCAGCACATGCACTAAACCCTTAAATTTGAAGCTAGACAATAGGTACCACAAAGCTCATAGAAATGGAGACTAGGAAAGGGAAAGTGGTTATTAACTTACTAGTAGATCATAATTAGTGAAAATTATAACAATGCTTAGAAAATAAATAGCATGTTTTAAAATGTAGATTATAGCTTATAGGTTCTTGGTAAAAATATAAGGAGGACTCTTCACTGCCCTATGGGGGTATTTATCATTTCTCACTAAAATTTATAATATATGACGATTTTTAAAACCAAACACATCAAACTTTGTTTTCATTTCATATTTTATATGATATTGACAAATTTTTTACTAGTCAAATTATTGACTAAACCAACTAATAAGAGATATAGAGATTCAAAGATCATTGAATCTTATAATAAACTTCTCCACAAATAATATTGAAAAGTATTAATATATCGCATTAGATTATATGACACATTAGTATGTCATGTTAGAACATGAAATGATAACGAAGTTTGATGAAATTAATTTTAAAAATTGCCAAAAATTATAAATAATGAGAAAGGGTAAATACACAAGAGAATACCCGAAAATCCTCCAAAAGTTATCTTAGTCAAAATGAATTTAACTGAAGCTATTTTGCATTAAAAAAAAATATTTCTCAAAATAAAGGAAAAGATGCCCTTGCGTTGAATAATAAATTTACTATGTAAATGTCAAGTTCACTACGAAGAAAGTTATATTAACCTTGAAAATCAATTCCTCAAATGATAAATAAGTTATAAAATTATTGCTTACCTTAAAGATGATCATATAAAACGACTGCGAGGAAGATTTGCTCTCCAGATCGACAGATTTGGCATGATACCAAAGGATTAAAGCCATAATGGCATGTGTTAGAACCTAACAAGTTGAAAGTGAGAATAAACTTTGAACTCTACTAAAATAGTTATTAAAAAAAAACTCTCTAAAATAATCAATTAAATTCATTTTCACTTGATATCAATATGTTTAGCTATGGAATTGATACAATTCTCAATTTAGTACATACATCTACTTTATAGAAGTTGACAATATTAAACCATGTTGGAGTATAAAATGTCTTATAACTTTGTGCTGATATATTTCTATCATAATTTAATTACTATCAAATTATATTAAAAATATAATTTATTAACATTTTTGGAGAAAATTTATGGGTCCTCATGATATTTTGTTAAGATTTGATGTGCAAAGATTAGTGATGGGTGTCCCACCAAAAACAAATGATTAGTGAAGAGTGGAGGACCACATCAAACTTGATGCAAAGTACTATTAAAGATTTGAAAAAGTTTAATCATGATCTTAGCCACAATTGATCCATGACTTGAGCAACGTTTCATTCTATCATCAACTTTGAAGATTTCATGATGAAAAAATATTAAAAGTCTGAAAAATATTAATATGATAAATTAATATGTTACCAACATTTTTACTTCTGTTGATAATCTTTTAGAGTTTAATAATTATCCACCAATAACATAAAGTGGTCTTAAAAAGTTGTTTGATTAAATATTGTCACAAAAGTAAAAATAGTTGACTCTCTCACTCACTACATGAAAAGTCATGTATATAAAATGATTTGATTAGATAACATTTTAAAAAACTTTACATTGTCACGACATAAATTAAACTCATGTTTTATTATAATACTTAGCAATATTTTATATGACATTAAGACACTAGGATTAGTCTAGTGGTAAGGTGTTTCGGTATTATACATGAGGTCTTAGGTTCAAACCTTAATGCAACTAATGTAATTTTAAAGTACAAAAAAAATATTTTGTAAGATGTTGCAACTAAATAATGTTACTAAAAATCAAATTTGTAGTAAACATTACCGTGAAAACTTTGCTCCATAGGTAGGGAGATGTTGCTCCTATCAAAATGGCAGTTCCATAACCCATTTCAAGAAGTGAAACACAAAACCAGAACACCTGGAAAAAATTAATAAATGATAAACATGGTTATATGCTAGCATAACCTAGAGTGCATTTTCTCCTAATAACTTTTGTTATAAAGATGAAAAAGGTGAAAATAAATTTTTTTTTTCAAACGTTATTTATCTTATAGTTTCTACTTAAAAGCTGAAAATGGATTTTTCTTAAAATTTAGATTATTTTTAAAAATCATTTAAAGATATAAAAACTAATTTTTTTAATCTAGTTTAAAAGTGAATTTCTTCTGTGAACTAAGTGAAACAAATGCACCTCTAGTTATGATGAGACATAAGAGGAAATTAAATACCAGTTTAGGACCCACGCGTACTGCCAAAGTTTGAATGCCTCCTGCTTTGTCTCCTTCAATGTCAGGTATATCCTATTAAATTTCACCAAACAGGGTTACATAATATCAAGTTTAAGAAAAAAGTTGTGTTATGTGTAGTCATTCTTTTAAGGAATATTATGCCAACTTACATGTCATTCACTATGAGACAGGATTTCAATTAATGGGGGATGGATCTTAATTCCCATCTAATGGCTTTAAGAAATACAATCACACAATTGCATCTACCATCATCTTAAGTTTTTAGGAGAGATGATTCTTAATATAATATTAGAGCTTCTATGACCAAGAAGTCTAAAGTTTGTTTACCGTTGACCCGCATTTCTAAAAATTATTCATGCTTCAAGCCAATAAAATTCTTGCGTGAGGGGCATATTAAGATATATATAACTTTTAAATCATCTCTTCCTATACAAAGTGAGTACCATAATATTAATTCGAATCCTTCATGTAAAAATTTAGGAGCTTTTACCTTGGCCAATGCTATAACTGCAAAGAATAAGCCCGTCATCATAAAGGCAAATATCACTGATCTTGGATATGTAACTGCCCTCTTGAATACATGCGCCTGGACATCATGACATGCAATCAAACCCTAAAATGCATTAGGTTTCCTCCGAAGCAAATTTGCAAGATATGAAACTAGACATATTTGTCACAAACCTTGTTACTAACACTACAAATGCTACTTTATTTTTTCTTTTCCTTCCGTTAATTTTGATTCTTTCTTAGATGTTGGTTTCAAACAGTTTGTCATGAATTTGACTATGCCAAATGTGCAAGACAATATGTCTTTAAACAGGACAATTTAGTAAGACAATACCTTCATGTGAAGAAAAGGCCCAAGATTACATGTTATTATAGAATTAGTTATATTGTACACCAGCGTAAGCAATGGATATCTCTTCCATCTCAATAAGGGCAACTGAAAAGTTTCACAAGTAACAAAAGTTAGAAAAAATAATCAACATTTTAGTCGTTAATATAAACAATTTTTTCAAATACGAGAATGCCAAGAAGAGTGAGCCAGTGCCTTTAAACCCTCATAATATATTTGTTTGACCACAGCCAATAGTTCATAAAAGGTGTAAGCCAGTGTCTTTAAACCCTTACACTGCTTATTTATGACTAGTAAGTGTTCTCATGTGTTGAATGGTGCACATTTATATGTATCTGATAAAGATACATGTTGCTATAGGAATTGTTAAAAGCATTCTCACAAATTGCAATGCAGATATATTATGTTTTCATATACTTTTTATGAAGGATGTTATATTTTTATGGGTGAAATTTGGTAGGGCGGGAAAATATGCACTCGGATCTATGTTGATAATTGAAAAAGGTCGCTTGGCAGAGGTCAATACTTTCTATCCTTCATTGATGATCATAATAGGAAGATGTTGGTGTACATTCTAAAGATCATGTTGTAGATGATTTGAAACAATTTCATGCCTTAGTTGAGAGAGAAATAGAGAAGAAACTTAAGTGCATCCAGACAAATAATGGTGGAGAATAAATTGTCCATTTGATGCATATTGTAAAGAGTGTGGTATTCGACATCAAAGAAAACCTTCAAAATCACCGCAATTAAATGGATTAGCTAAAAGGATGAATAAGACTTTGATGGAGAGTGTTAAATGTTTACTCTCACGTTAAAAGTTGCCTAAAACTTTCTTGGATAAAGCTTTTCTAATAGCAGGGCATGTTTTAAATCTTTCACCCTATGTTCCTCTGCAATATGAAGCTCCAGAGAAGATACGCCAAAGAAACAATGTTTCCTAAAATCATCTTTGATTTAAACCACTGAGTAACACTTCATTGTGATAGTCAAATTGTCATTCATCTTTGATTTAAACATATCGATGTTAGATATTACTAGATTATAGATGTATTAGAGATGAAGTGTGAGCAGGGTATGAAGGAACTTCACAGTATGCAAGCTGCTGCAACTAATAACTGAAGTTCGTTTTTTGACAGCAAGGCAACAGACTTGGCGGCAAAGTTTGTTACACTGTACAGAGTTGGTTATTTTGTAAATGTAACTTAAATTGTAGTTACGTTTACATTTCATTTGTATTTTAGCTCTTGTACATTCTTGTATATAAGGCAGTGTTATCTGCGAAGTAATGAATGATTAGATTCATACATCAATTACAATTTCTCTCGCATTTGTTTTCTCTCAATATTCACCAGCTGCATGATGTCTTCTACTCGCAGCTTTGGTTTGAAAATTTACATGGTATCAGAGCTTCATTCGTGAAGCTCTGCTGCGCCATTATCATTCTTTTAGCTGCTTAATCGATGCAGCATCTATTTCAATTCATCACACCTCTTCGATTTTTTTTGCTGCTGCCATAGCGCCCTGAGTTTTCGAAATTCAGCCAATTCTCCCTGAATTCCTGAATTTCTTGAGAACTCTACTTGCGATTGGTGAATATTGTCGCTGAGTTTCGGAATCCAATTTTGGTTCCTTGAAGCTCGAAGATAATTTGCAGCTCTTTTCTTCTTCCCTTCTTCACTAAATCTCTCACTGAATCTCCATGGAAGTTCCACATTCGTCCTCTCAAGGCTCAGATCAAGAGAACTCTGAGCGTGCACTTCAGAATGTGAACAACACACAGAAATATAATGCAATGTCAGATATAATGAGTCCTTACTATTTGCATCCAGGGGAGAGTCCAGGTACTGCTCTTATTCCCCTTGTCCTATCGGATCAAAACTACCACGCGTGGTCTAGATCCATGAAAATGGCTCTGAGATCTAAGAACAAACTTGGATTTGTTGATGGATCTTTGAAGGAGCCTGAAATGAATAGTGAATTGTCTTTTGCCTGGGAAAGATGTAACATGTTTGTAATATCCTGGATACATCAATCACTAAATCAAGATATTCTTAAGTCTGTAATGTGGATTGATAATGCAGCAGAGTTGTGGTCTGATCTGTGTGTTAGATATTTTGATGGTGATATTTTCCGAATTGCTGAATTGCAAGAGGAACTCTATGCAATTAAACAAGGAGAAATGTCAATTACATCTTATTTCACCAAGCTCAAGTCCATTTGGGAAGAATTGGACAATTTCAGACCACTTCCTAACTGTTTGTGTAAGAATAAATGCATTTGTGGACTGGAAGTAGTTAGAAACTACAAGAAAGAGGATTATGTGGTTAGATTTATACGAGGCTTGCTCAATGACCTTTTCAAGATAAAGGATTTAGGCACGCTTAAGTACTTCCTTGGGATGGAAGTTGCGAGATCATCCCGGGGAATTGCTCTCTATCAGAGAAAATACTGCTTGGATTTGCTTGCTGATAATGGTTTTCTGGAATCTAAGCCTATCTCCACTCCCATGGATTACCACACAAGGTTGGTTAAGGATACCACCTCGGCCAATTCTGTTGACATTCCTGCTTACAGACGACTCATAGGCAAACTGCTGTATCTTACCCACACACGCCCTGATATATGCTATGCGGTGGGCAGGCTTAGCCAATTTCTGGACTGCCCCTCTGATTCACACCTAGTTGCTGCTCATCGTGTCCTGCGCTACCTTAAAGGGGCTCCTGCTAATGGTTTATTTTTCCCATCTGTCTCAGACCTGTCCCTGCGTGGTTTTGTGGATGCTGATTGGGGTACCTGCCCTGAAACACGCCGATCCATCTCAGGTTTTGTTTGTTTTCTTGGCAATGCCATGGTTTCCTGGCGTAGCAAGAAACAGACTACGGTTGCGCGATCATCAGCTGAAGCTGAATACCGTGCTCTAGCACAGGTGACATGTGAAATACAATGGTTGCTCGCTCTACTTCGAGACCTAGAAGTTCCTATTCTAGGTTCTGTTCCCATCTCCTGTGACAATCAGTCTGCTATCCACATCACTGCCAACCCCGTGTTTCATGAACGCACGAAACACATTGAAATCGACTGCCATGTTGTGCGTGACAAGGTGCATGAGAAAGTTATCGCGCTCCACCCTATTCACACCAGCAATCAACTAGCTGATGTGCTTACCAAACCTCTGGCCCCTGGTCCATTCCATCACTTGCTTGGCAAGCTGAGCATGATCAACTTTCATGCTCCAGCTTGAGGGGGGGTGTGAGCAGGGTATGAAGGAACTTCACAGGATGCAAGCTGCTGCAACTAATAACCGAAGTTCGTTTTTTGACAACAAGGCAACAGACTTGGCGGCAAAGTTTGTTACACTGTACAGAGTTGGTTATTTTGTAAATGTAACTTAAATTGTAATTACGTTTACATTTCATTTGTATTTTAGCTCTTGTACATTCTTGTATGTAAGGCAGTGTTATCTGCGAAGTAATGAATGATTAGATTCATACATCAATTACAATTTCTCTCGCATTTGTTTTCTCTCAATATTCACCAGCTGCATGATGTCTTCTACTCGCAGCTTTGGTTTGAAAATTTACATGAAGCATATACAGCCTGAGAAAATCCATACAGATGAGAATGGATTATAGATATGTTGACCACGGTTCTACCAAGAGAAAGTTTGAGTATTATCAATTAGTTGCAGGAATGACGAAATCGTCCATTTAGTCAGGAGGGGAAGAATTGAAAAGTGTTGGGTCCATCCAAACATGGAGAAAAAATTTTCCGTATAATTTTTTTTGGTTAAATAAGAAACATTAAATGTTTAGAGAAGAAGAGGAAAATTAGGAGAATGTTATGCTATTGTTAGACAGTTTTTCATTATAAATAAGAAGAATTTGTGTAATGGAAATGTACGTAGAGAGTCATGAGCGACAAAAAATAAAGTTTATTGTTTGGTATTTTCTAAAAAATATTGTGCTACTATATATTTTGTGGTGTGAATTCATTTTGTGTGCTATTGTAAAACTCTTTGTGCCGACTATTTCATATAATATAAGTTATTATTGGAATTTTATTTTTGGATGAGTATACCATAAGAAATGATTGTTTATCATTCTATTGTTCCTAATTTTTGCGGCTTATTAAGAGGTATTCTCAAACATATTCTTGAGTTTTTCTCTTTTTCAATTTAATTGATGTGAAATCTTTCAATATAAGTGAGTCATGCAATGCAGCAATGCATGAGTGCACTTGTGTTTTTTAACAGAATATACATATAAACCCAATGTACAATGTAAAACAATACAATTTACGTTAAAGATCTTATATAATTATTCTCTTAAGTAGTATAAAGGCGAAAAAGCACTTTTAAAAGGGAGAAAAGGAAGTTTTAAAAGCACTTCAAATGAACTCACATTCATTGAATAAGCAGTCGCTAGCAGAAAACTGGCAAAGAGGGCCCAAAACATTGGCATTGATCCTACGATCCATGTAAGCCCAAAACTCTGAAAAAGCATAATGAGTAAGTCTCCTTCAATCATGTTAACAACACTTTGTCTTGAAAAATAATATTGTTGAAAGTACACCACAAAAAGTTAAATTACAACCATCGTATTTCAATGACCCTGATTATATAAGTCATGTAGCATTGTAATTTTACTTTTTTTTTTTATCAATCATGTCCAAATATTTTTTTTTCCAATATCAAATATTAGTGTCAACGTGAAGGAATGTCCAAATCGATGGCTAAACAAAAGGCAAGGCCATAAATGAAAGCATCCAAACAAAGAAAATTCTTGAAATAAAAAAAAAGGGGAAAAAGGAGTGTTTAAATTGGATAGAAAACAGAGATTTTAACAAATTCTCCCAATAAGAAATCAACTATATCCCCCAAAGTATCTTTACTTTTATATAATTTATTGCAAAATTTTAACTGCTTTTCGTTCCAATTCCAAACTTTTAAATATGTCACATCTTATTATGCTTATCTCTCATCAATAATTAATTATTTTAGTTGTCCACTTATACAATTATGTGAAGCTGGCTATGAGCAATTTTCAACTTACCCGAAGAGTACCGCCCCTTCCGATATAAAGAAAGAAGTAGTGCATTTTATCAAAAAGTTTTCAATTTTCATCTTAAAATGTAAATAAATATTTTTTATCTCCAAACTTACGATAAGTAATTGGAAAATAAAAATGTTAGTAAAATTAATGTAAAAATTGCACTTTAATATTTGAAAATCTCATTTGACATCAATTTAGTACCTAAAAGTTTTTGACATTAAATTAATAAATTCTTGAAAGTTAAAATGTGACATTATATTAGCGGCCAAAATTTATTTGACATCAAATATCTCTCACAAAATTATAATATGAAATCAGTTTAGTCATTAAAGTGTTATTTAACATCAAATAGGTCTTTAAGAACCAAGGATCTGTATAATTTTTGTTTTTTTTCAATTTATTTTCTATTTCTCAAGTTTTTGTAAAGAAAATTATTAAAACAAGAAAATTCTATTTTCATTTTTGGTTTTAATATTTTTTTAGAAACTAATTGAAAACACAATGAAAATAGAAACTAAATAAGAGAATGAAAATAGTTTTTTTTTTAATGACTAAAGTAATGTCACATTTGCCTTTCAAAAATTTATTCGATGTCAAAAACTTTCAAAGACAAAGTGCTCATTTTCTCTTAAATTAAAATTAAAAAAGTTCAAAAATCAATATAGAGACATTACTGGGCATCCAAGTAGCTAATAGAAATAATTCTATATACCGTTAATAAAAACGACCCAACAATAATGGCAACGGTTCTTGAAGAAACCACTCCTGATGCCAAAGGAAGATATGGCTTATTGATCTGCAATAAATTAAAACATGTAACACATATTAAATAAAATAAGACAATCTTTACCAAAAATTAAAAAAATTAAAAAAATGAAAGAAAAAGACAATCCATCAAAATAAACGGGTACAAAATAAACATGCTCAAATGTAAATATCAGATGCTACAAGAATTGGAGAGGGTGCCTGGTAAAAAAGAAAATCACACCTTGTCTATTTCAACATCAGCTAACTGATTCAACCCAACATGATACATATAATTGCCAAGGA
Source organism: Nissolia schottii (assembly GCA_003254905.1). Lineage (NCBI taxonomy): Eukaryota > Viridiplantae > Streptophyta > Magnoliopsida > Fabales > Fabaceae > Nissolia > Nissolia schottii. The sequence continues at coordinate 90,965 of QANU01010822.1, forward strand.
AAGCTGCCAAATACTGAAACAAGAAGAAAAAAAAATATCAAGATTTATAATAACTTCACCTTTTAAAGGAGAAGATACCTTTTCAGTAAAAAAAAAAAAAAAGGAGATTAGGAAATATTCTAAAGTTTATACCATACCACAAAATATTGAAAAGAAGCCAAAAATATAATGATTTAAGTTTAGTGTCGTGTCACTATAAGAGAGTTTTACATAAACATCTAACAACTTATTATGGTATCAACAAAAATATTTGACTCTTCCACACTTCCTTAAAAGCATCACACTTGCAATTCGGTGATTCAGTACCATGGGTAGATTTGGCGTCATCTTTCAAGTGCCAACGAAATCGGCGGCTAAAGAGAGAATTGTGGTTTTGGCCTCAATCATGGTTGTCACCCTCATTCTTTAGGGTCGCCGTCTCATATATGCCTTCTACGGGTCTTGGCTGCTAGAATTTTCTATGTATCCGCTATTATTGATTGATAGATTTTGTTTCATAAAATGGGTTGAATGGATATCCTGGTTGATAGTTTCTTATGGAGTTTTAGATTTGGAATATTACATGTTTGTTATGGACCTGGCCCAAAGGCCCACATAAGACCTCGGACTCGTCAAGCTCACAGAAACATCCATCCCGAAATAAGTTCTCCTACAATAACTGCTCGGAGAGATCCACGGCCCATTCATTCCACGGATTCCGAAGGAAAAATCGGAAGGAAGATTTGCAGGCTAGCGAGAATCACGGTCTCCACCCAGGTATTTAAACAAACCAACATGTATAACCTAAAACCCATCTTCCTTACTTAGACTTTACCCCGTAATCATTCCCTTATTGACTTAAGTGTTGGAGTCCTTGTAGGTACTCACATCTGAGTCCAGACCTTCCGAAGCCAAACCCACTGAAGATTTTAGAGTTCGTCTTGCATCGAGGACCACCACATTCTCGGTACAATGTTCATTTTCTTGTCTGTTTGTGTTCTTGCAGAGTGAGCTAGTTTCTTGTTGAGTGGCATCCTCCTTTTTGACGTATTATCAAGTGTTTATGTGCTCAACTTTATTCACAGTTATTGGTGTAACTTCACTTGGATGATGTGAACGTAATTTTCTTGCTTAATTTAATATTTTTATTTCCATTATTCGACATTGTTCTTAGTGCTTCTGTGAAACTTAAATACTCTCCTCTGTTCTCTTAACTTCTGATCATATTCCCCTTTCTTCCTCCTCTCTCAATACCCACGCAAAGTTAGGACCACACCACCATTCACCATCGACTATCGCAGAGGTCGCCCCGCCTCAATCGATGCTGATAGACCTTTTGTCAGCTAGGCATTATGCTTTTTTATGGTACACCTTAGAAGAAGAGGGATTGGGGTTAGTTTTAACTTGTGATTTTTTAGGCTTTTGGCATTTCTGATTACATGTTGGCATCTTTCAGGGAAAGTCCAATGCATCTAGCAGTTTGTGTTCAATGTTTTTTATCTGTTTGTTATTGATTGTTTTGTCCATGAGTTATGTTATATAGACTCGTTTAGTGTGGGATATTACGTCTGCACACATCTTATCCATTATTGGATGAGATTTTAATTGAGCTTGTGGTCGAAATATAGTTGGAATCTAAGTATTTTAGCAAACTAGGCAAAGCTAAAATGGGAACACAAATTTTTAGGGAAATAAAATAGAAACCCTAAGCACAATAATAATGAGATTCGGAGAAGAGTTGGAACGATATACCCAAATCGTGCAAAAGCATTGTCCGTAAGTGTTTATCTCTATCATATCTGGAGCAATATGTTGGTGGAAAATCCTTGACGGGATTTTTTCCAAGATAAGATGTGGGTCTCCTCAAGAATTCATCCACTTGTAGATCTTGCCAGCAACTAGCAGCCAAATCCCGTTTTGATGAAGGAGGAGCAACTAAGGGTGCGGGGTGACCTCACGGTGCTCAAAAAACAAAGGAAATAGAAGGGAACAACAAAACGTAGGAAGGCAGAAGCAACAACATTTTTGGAGGAGAAGAAAGAAGTTATGTCCTGTGTGTTGGTGAGTTGCATAATAACTAGGCCATGCTGGTTATAAATCACGGTGGGCCTTACAACCATATTAGCCCAAATGACTAGTCCTGCAAGTGGTCCAACTGTCATATTTGCATGTGCCCAACAATCATAAGCAAGTGGCACAAGCCACATGTCTCTCAATGGTCAAGAACAAAACGGATTGGACCAAAAAAATAAAACAAACTAGTAAAAGAGTTCATCTGACTTACACGCGGGAGACAACATATCATTGGATTCCATCCAATGGTGAATTGAGTGTCTTATGTCAAATGAGTACAAATAATATTTTTCTTTGTATATCGTAAAACATGCATAATGGATAGCTATATTAATAGTGCTAATCAATAGAGATTATGACTATAACTTTTGGTGTGCCTGATCAAAGCGTAACCAATATTTCACATTGATTAAAGTAATAGACAATTTAAAAGGCTCATGTGATAAATTTTCCTTCTTCTTGTATTTTTAAACAATAGACATATTTGTGCTCACCTGCAATAAGCCAATAAAAAATGTTGGAGACAAATCTGATAATTTTTCCACTGCAAGGAGCGACGCAGAAATTATGGCTAGTCCCTGCCCATACACACAAAAGAATAAGTAAGCTCTTTACGAATACTCAAATTTTTTTTTTCCATCTGTGAATATAGAGCTTTATACGAATTTATTGGATGAATAATAGAAGTTGAGTAGTAGTTTAAGGTTTATTCTACAAATGACTACTTAACTGTAGCGATCAATGCATATGGCCTGCTAAATGTGTGTAAAACATCCATGACAGCTTTGATAGACTCCAAAATACTTTTTGAATCATGAGCTTGTGGCTCAAATTCTTCTGATTGTGTTGAGGTTGCATTCATAAAATATTTTCTCTCAAATTTTTCACACTTTGATCCTCCACCAACTGCTGTGTAATGATGCTTCACATTATGCTGCAAAGATGCCACGATACAATATTCTTTTGAGAGTTTCCCTGTCTTGTGCCATAAGCCTCTTGTTGCATAAGAACCTAAACTACAAAATTTGGGATGTTAACATCAAAAGTTGAAAAATTGCAATTATTTATTCATGAATTAGAATGAAATAAATGTTAGAAGTGTTCAATATTGTTAAACATGAAAGATTGACTTGTGAATGGGGAATGTCATAGTTGCGGTTTTGACAGTGTTTATCTGCCTTCTGTATGAAGACTCTGTAAGGTTGTTTGGTTGGCCTTGTATTTTTTTGTCTAATCATGTTCGGTTTTGGGGTGTTAGTTGATGGTAGGTGTGGTGTCTGATTTTGTTTTTCTTTAGAGTTTAGAGTTATGTTATTTGGACTTATTAGTTGTAAACCATGATTCACTCGTTAGTTATCATTAGATGAGATCTGAGTACAACTCACAATCTCACACCACATTGAAAACTTATCCAATGAGTACAAATAACCAAAAGAATACAAATAACATCTCTTTTCTTTATAATTGGAATGTTTCATGTATGCTTGTTTCCTTGGCTCTTGTTCTGTTTTGAGCCAATGGATTACACACCTATTGAAAAAAGAAAAAAAAGAAAAAAAAATGGTAGTGCTATTTAACACATTTTTAAATCTTTTGACTTCTCTCACGGATCTTGAATTGGAAAAAACAATGAACAAACTCTCAAATGGATTCCTAACCAAAATACTATCATTGAACAATTTTGTCTGAGACAATAAAACTCACATCGTAATTCTCAAGAATGAAAAATGTCAGTCAAATTAATTGTTTTTATCAAATAATATGTCTAGCAATTAATTTTTTTTAAGGAATTCATCTTTCTCAAAAGGAACCAATTTGAACTATCGTTCAATAAAAAGGTTAACAACTCTTGTGATAAAAGAGAAGTAGAACAAATCAAAGAGATCAAAACTATTGTTGACGGTAGAGAAGAGGAAGAAGAGTACTCTTAAGTCAAGGTGTTAAGATATTTTAGAGATGTTAAAATATTCTCTTATTTTAACAGTTAAGATGCCCTTAAGTTTTATCTTGATTGATTCTTATCTTAATTTCTTGAAATAGTTGTTATTTGTAGGCATATTGTAAACACACACACACTTAAGAATATAATAGATACATACTATTCAGATATATTTTCTTGATTTGTTTTCTACATGGCATCAGCTCCTTCCTCTATACTAGCCTGCTACCCTCTCTAGTTTTATACCTTCCCATCCTCAGTTTTCATCACTGCCAGTAGCACTCTAGTTGCCATCCTCCAATGACTCCATCGTCAGAATTTCATCCCTTGTCGTTGTCTCACGCACCCCCACGCGCCCCTCAGTGGTTTTGCATTTTTTCTCACGTGCTTCCCATGGATCTGTTTTATGTGCCTCATTTTACGTGCCAATGCGAATCTGGTTACATCACCCGCCAGTCACCGAACCCCTGTCACCCACATTGACCAATCCCTCCATGTTGACCAGCATGTTGATGTGCCATCCCTTTGCTGCTGACACGACAGACTTGTGCTTCCTGGTTAGTGTTAACGTGGCAACACCACTTACACCTTTCCTAGGTTTTTTTGGTGAGATAATTCCATTTTTTTGGTTTTTTTTGGAATTTCTAGTTCGACAGTGCATTTTTCCCTCTGCTATTGTGTTTGTATTTTATCATGGATAAAACAAATGTTGCTCGTCTTCTTCTTGTTATGCTCAACAGTTCCAATTAAACTCACTGAGTTGAAGCTATGCGTGATTTTTTGAAAGGTAACAAATTCTAGAGATATGTGACTGGTGATATTGTGTGTCCTGTCAAATATGAAGATGATACTAATGAAGCCTTTATTTATGAATTAGAAGATTAGGACAACAAGAATCATCAGATCATCACTTGGTTCCGCAATATCTCCACCACTAGTATTCATCTTTGATTTGACCGTTTTGACACTACTAAAGAGGTATGGGATCACCTGAAAAATCAATACACTATTTCTGATCTGTCTCATCAATATCAGCTACTGAAGGAGCTCTACAGTCTGAAACAAGCACCTGAAAAAGTTGTTTATAATTTTCTTGCTCAAATGAAAGCTATATAGGATCGATTGACCTCGTGTGAACCAACTATGATGCATAAAAATGATGCTTGGTGATATGAAGAACATCATGATTGCACACGCCTTATTCAATTTTTGATGGTTCTCATTGATGACTATGAACCCATTCGAGCATCCCTATTGCATCAAGATCCCTTACCCACTCTTAAGGATGTTCTTCCTCATCTCAAGTCCAAGAAACTAGATTGGGCATCTTCCAACCTAAACAAGATATGGAATTTGTAGTTATTAATAACAAGGGTAAGTCTTGTCGTTACTGCCATCGCTCGAGGCACCTCCTTCCAGGATGTCCCACCATCAATTGTCACAATTGTAAGAAGAAATGTCACATTGCCTCCAACTGCCCTGCCTTGGCCGACATCATTTCCACCAACCCCAGTCTAGTTTGTCGATATTGTAAGTTGTCAGGTCTCTTGATTAAGAATTTCCCTAACCGCCCATCACCCAAGTTCACTCAGCATAAGTCTCAACCTCGTGCCACTTCATCCAAACCTGTACTTTCCACTACTACTGTTGTGAATGGATCACCAGCCTCTACATCCATTACCTCTACATTTGTTGTTTCCATTGGTGATATTGAGTCCCTCCTTAAACAACTTATTTTCATTTTTGGTAATACTCCTGCTGTTTATCCACCACCACCGATAATAATACATGGTACTTTGATTTTACATGGTGTAACCACATGACTTCTGCATCCCATGATTTTTCTTCCATCTATACTAATGATGTTGCATTATACACATTGTTGATGGGTCTCTTATGAACGTCAGTCATCAAGGTTCCATCTCCTTGTCCAATCTCACTTTACCAAACACGTACCTTATCCTCAAATTGAATTTTCATTTTATCTCGGTGGGTTAATGATGTGATCTCGTTTATGAAATAATTTTTTCTCCCTCTAGTTATCATGTGTAGGATCCACATACTAGGAAAGCTATCGGGACTGGATATAAGATTGGAAGGTTGTTTGAGCTCACGATTCTTCATGTTCCATCTACTTCACCCATGCCATTTGTGTTGCTTCCACATCATCCCTCCAACTATGGCAACAACGGCTTGCTCACAGTTTGTTGGGCAAAATGCATCATCTCCTTTCCACCGAAACTTTAAGATTTTTTGGTAATGAACCTTTTGATTGAATTTCATGTCATACTACTAAATAACCAGCTTTATCCTTTAATAAAAGTATATTGGTTTCTGATTCACCTTTTCATTTTGTACATTATGATGTGTGTGGGCCATCTCCCACTCCTACTATGGGAGGATCTCGTTATTTTGTCATATTTATTGACGATTACTCACACTATACTTGTATATATCTAATGAAAAATTAGCATGAACTGCCTTAGATTTACATTAAATTTGCCACAATGATTCAAACACAACTCTCTAAAGTAGTTAAAGTTTCTCGACGTGACAATACCATGGAATATCGTGACTCAAAGCTTTTGACATTTCTTGATGAACAGAGCACTCTATTCGAGTTTTCTTGTCCTAGTACCTCAATAAAATGGTCGTGTAAAGAGAAAGCATCGTCACATTCTTGACTTTATTTTTGTGATATGCCTATCTCTTCCTCTTGTCCTAAACGAGCTTGGGGCGAAGCATTCCTCACTGTTGTCTATGTCATCAATTGACTACCATCCTACCCTTGGGAATGTCTCTCCTTTTGAGCGTCTCTTCCACACTTCCCCATATTACAATTGCTTGAAGGTTTTTGGTTGTGCATGTTTTGTGCTTCTTCAACTCCATGAATATACTAAATTTGGGGTCGTGCCCGCCTTTGTTGCTTTCTAGGCTATGGGATAGAGCAAAAAGGTTATCGTTGCTAGGATCCTATCTCTCAGTGCATCTGTATCTCATAACACATCATCTTTTGGGAATATCATATGTTCTCATCTTTGTCCACCTTCAAGTCCATTCCTTCCACCTCAAGTCCTCTCTTCACTAATTCCTCCATTGATCTTTTTCTTAGTGGCTCTGATGTAGGTTCTTCTTGTGAGATCCCACCCCCTTCTAATGTTACAATAGTTCTCGCTAAACAAGCTTTGAATGTGGATCCACCATCAATTATCCCTTTGCCTCCTATGCGTCCAATAAGGGTAAAAAATTCACCTTTCTATTTTTGTAATAATCATTGTTTTTCTACCATGCTTCACTTACATGAACCTCAGTCCTATAAAGAAGCCTCCATGTACAGACCCTCATTGGAAACTTGCTATGAAAGAAGAGTTACAAGCACTAAAGAAGACCCTCACTTGGGACTTGGGTGATCCTCCTTTTGATAAAACACTTGTGGAATGAAAGTGGGTGTACAAATTTAAGACTCACTCTGATGGCTCTATTGAACGATACAAAGCTCGCTTGGTTGTTAAGGGTTTTACTCAAGAATATGGGATTGATTGTGAGGAGAACTTTTATCCTGTTACTCACATCACCTCTATTTGGACTTTACTTGCTATTGCAGCAATTCAAAGATGGACTCTTGGTCAAATGAATGTGAAGAATTCCTTCCTCAATGGTGACTTGGAGGAGGAAGTTTACATGTGACCTATCCACCAAACAAGTTGTGTCTTCTAGGTAAGGCCTTGTATAGCCTTAAGCAGACCCCCAAGCATGGTCTTCCAAGTTCAGCTCTACTGTCAGTCAACTCGGGTTCTCATCTAGTCCACATGACTATGCGCTCTTCATCCATCAAACTGATCAAGGTTCTGTGTTACTGATAAGTGCCTAATTTATACAATTTTGACATATCAAAAGGGCACTTATCTGCAAACTTTTTAAACAATTTATCTAATTAATTCCCCATATTTTGTAGGATATTAAATATATTTTTAGGATGGATGCAAGCAGCCTAATTAAAGAATAATCCCATGAAGAATGGAAGAAAAAGGCAGAATTGGAAAAAAAAGCTTAAAGAGAAGATTCTGGCAACAGAACCACTCAGCGAAGGATTGATAAGTCAATTTTATACCCTAAGTTATTACTCCATAAATGGGCAAATGCATACTAAAATGTGAAATGAAGGTTCAAGAGGATCATTGAAGATGTGAAGAGAAGATTTGGACCAATGAATGCAAGATCAAATTCAAATCCAAAAAGATTTGGTTAAAAGATGAGCTGAGGATTTTTAACACTGACTTTGCCATTGATTTTGAGCCATGATAGAGATTGAATCTCGAATTGATGTAAACTACAAAGTTGTAGCTCTATCTCTTAGCTTTAAGTGGCAATTTGAATCACCTTAATCGGAGGTCTGTAGCCCAAGATATTGCAGTTTTACTGACTGCTGCGCAAGTCAGTCCGCTGAGCGAAAGTACCAATCCGCTGAGCGAACCAGCTTCCAGAAACTTCGCCAGCTGGCGCCAACTGGCAAACCGCGTCCACCGCCATATCGCTGAGCGAAGTTACTGTTCACGCTGAGCGATTCCCCCCTGAAAACACCTATAAATAGGGGGCCAAGGCATTCATTTTGGGCATCTCTTCTTCCATCTTCTTCTACCCCCAAAAACACCATTCTTCTTCATTTCTTTTGTACTTTTAAAGCTTAATTAGTTAGGTTAGGTTAGGAACAAAGAAGAGGCTTGTGAAGGAGCCGGAGATCAAGGAAGCTTGGCGAAGCCATGGCCATGATAGCGTGAGCACGTGTCATGGTAAGTGCCTGAACCTTGCCTCCAAGATTCTCTTGTAAGATGGATTTCTAATCTTATCTTTTTGTTGGGATTTTGATCATTATTGTACTTTGCTTGTATCCATGTAACTTTTACATATGAATTTATCCTTTTCCTATGATTTGCTTGAATGAATTCATGCTTAATGCTAGTCTTTGTTTAGTGTTTTGATTCTTGGCTTGGGACTTAGTTGTATGAACGATTGTTATACTAATTAAGTCATAACCAAGTTAAAATCAACCTCATGATGCTTAACTAGATTCTAGACTCGAACGTTGTGAATGAACAATTACAACCATTAGAGTCGGATTGAAATCATTCATCTAACCTTGTTGCCGTAACTGGAATACAGGTTAGCTGCTTTTTACTCTGTTAAGCTTGTATACGAAAGTAACAGTTTAACAAGGGTAACTTGTAATCTTTTCACATGCGAAAGCAATGTAAAAGTTCTAAAAGCGGGTAATCAAAGAAATGATGATTCTATGTAATAAGTTAATGAATACACAAAGCTATGATATGATTAAAATTCCCAACAAGCTCCGGAACTACCTCTGATTTGTTTCCTATTTTATTTTCATGTCTTTTATTTATTTAGTCTATATAAAATCAAATTACAAATCCTTCACCTCATTGTTTAATTAACAAACTCAAGAATGGTATTTACAACTCCCTGTGGGATCGACCATACCCTATACTGCAATTGGATTCCTTTGGAATCTGAAAGCCGTAAATAGGTATGTATATAAATTTAATTTGAACGACAAGGAATACAATAACGCCTTCCACTAACTTGGCACGGTTGTGACAAACCAAAGCTGGGTCAAGGATAGAGAACGTGCGTTTGGCTTTCAGCAGTTACTAATATTATATTTGGTTATATGATCATTACTGACGATGACACCTCAAGCATGACCGATCTTAAAAATTTCTTAAGCCACCACTTTGAAATAAAGGATCTTGGCCCCTTAGTTATTTCCTGGGTCTTCAAGTTCTTTTCTCCACTGAGGGCATTTGTTTATCCCAAGCCAAGTATTCATCTGATCTTATTTCTCGAGCTGGACTTACAGATAGTCACACAGAATCCATCCCTCTTGAGACTAATGTTTGTTTTACACCTACGGATGGTACGTAGGTATCGTGCTTGATAATCCTACTCTTTATAGACAATTGGTTGGGAGCTTGATCTACTTGACTATAACTCGCCCTAATACTTCTTATGTTGTACACTTGGTCAGTCAATTTATGACTGCTCCACAATCTCCTAACTATGTTGTTATCATTCGCATTCTTCATTATGTCAAGAGAACACTATTCCATGGGCTTCACTTTTTTACCCATTCTCTCTTGATCCTCCAAGGCTACTCTGATGCTGATTAGGAAGGCAATCCCACCGATCTAGCAACGAAGCCGAGCATTGGGCTCTTGCTGAAACCACATCTAAACTCCTTTGGATACGTTAGCTTCTTGACGATTTGGGCATCTCTCAATCCTCTCCTACTGATCTTTATTATGATTACCGTAGTGCTATTCAGATTGCTCATAATGATGAATTCCGTGAGTGCACAAAACACATTGAGATTAATGGTACTTTATCTGGCAGCACCTTTTGCGTAGCGCTCTTCAACTCATCTCCATAGGGACTCTTGAACAACCCACTGACCTTTTCACCAAGGCTCACCATCCTGGTCGCTTCCGCACTCTAGTTTCCAAACTTAAGATGTTTTCGTTATCGCCTACTTGAGTTTGAGGGGAGGATGTTAAGATATTTTAAGGATGTTAAGATATTATCTTATCCTAATAGTTAAGATACCCTTAAGTTTTATCTTGATTGGTTTTTATCTTAATTTCTTGAAACAATTGTTATGTATAAATAGGCATATATTACCTTATAAACACACACACTTGAGAATATAATACATAATACTGTTTAGATATATTTTCCTGTTCCGTTTTCTACAAAGGGAAAGATGATGTGGGACTCGATTTATAGTTCTTAAATTTTTAAAATTTATTTAAAAATTATTTTTGTGTGCCACATAGGGTATTATAACGAAGTTAAGCTAAAATTGGCCACTGGAATCAACTGGTGTCAATTTTTGAAATATCAAAAGATTAAGTTGATGTCAAAAATAATTTTTAGAATTAAATTAAAATAAAAAATTATTTTAAGACTAAATTAATCTCAAATTAAAGTATTAAGAGAGAGAGAGAAAAATAAAGATTGATAAAAGGAAAATGTCAAGATCATGCTCACGCAGTTATTACAAAGAAATATACTAAAGTAGAAGTTAGTAAAAGAAAAGGGGGAATATACAAGTCTTACCTGCATAATAATTGCTGACCCATTTTTTACTTGACCAGCAACTTCCACCTGCATAATAATGTCTTCTCGTATTATTAATAAAATCTCAAGAAAGATTTAGTGGGGCAAAACTTTTCAGATATATTACATGAGTATAGAAATACATCTACACCCATGTTTGCCTAAGATTCATCAAAAATCTCTTTGAATTTCATTTATGAAAGCTCCAATGATACAAATGTGTTGTATCTCAATCTTTACATAACACTGTAAAACCATGTTGGGTGAGAATCACTTTATATATTATTTAGAAATTTTATTTTAATAAATCCTTTGACCGCGTGGGCCATTCCCAAGTTAAGAGGGGGAGGATTGTCATGGGGCCAAAGACAACAACCTCATGAAGACCATTGAGAAAGCACAATCAAATAAGGGCAATCTTACTTATTAGTAAAATTGAATAACGTATAAAAATATAACAATATGTAAATATATATGTAAAATATAATAATTATGTGGGGTTTATGTGTATTCATATATTATATTTTTATATGTTATTTAATTTTATTATTTAATTTTGTTGTTTAAATAACCTTGCCCACCGAATAAAAGGAATGGATTAGGCCATAAGAGGTTCAGCGTTTAGGATCATGCCCATTACTAGTTTGTAAGTCTATGAATAGAAAACTATTCTATTATCATGGTAAATTATTAGAGTTTAGGGAGTTCAATAATAATAGAATAGGATTATTTTTTGCAGTTTTTGAGATTTAGCTCAAATAAAGTCCTAGGAGATTGAAAATAAAACTCACCCTGTAATCATCATATGGCGTATGTGCTGTATATACAGTGATCCCGAATGCATAATTTTTTTATTTATATATAAAAAAAATTTTATACACATGCACAAATCTTTTTAAATACGGGACCATATCAAAATAGATCTACAATGCATTAAATAACAAAAAATAACTGTCACACTCTCTATCCTACTCCCCACTCACACTACTCGCTACCATGCATAAACATTTTAAAGCAGACACACAAACTTTTGAATAGATGCGCATAAACTTTTCAACAAGTAGAAACAAATAATAAAACAAAAATGCAACCATAAAGAGGAATATGAAAATTTTGGTACTCACGTGCACAAATTTTTGAAAAAGAATGCACCAACCTTTTTATGTACATGCACAAATTAACTTTTAAGCAACCAGAAATAAAAAAAAAATGACAAAAACGAAAACGAATGCAAAGAAAAAAAAAACTTTGATATTCATATGCATAAACTTTTCTTCCCACGTGCACAAACTTTTCTTCACACATACACAAAGTTTTAAACACCCAAAAACAAAAAAAAATGACGAAAAAAATCTCTAGGATTCATAACGTGTTGCAAAGAAAGAAGAAAAAAAGAAGAAGAAATATTTATATCAAAATAGTGTCTGTAATAAATGACAAAAAACGAATAAGAAAAATTGAAAAATGAAGAAAACAAAAGTGTGTGTGATAAAATGAAAAATAAAATGAAGAAACAAATTGCAAGGAGAGTAAGGGGAGAAGAGAGAGAGAGAGAAAAAAAAAGAACAGAGATAGAAGAAAAAGAATAGATGTGTGAGAGAGTGAGGAAAAGTGGGTGAGAAGAGAGAGAAAATGTGCATGTGGTGTACAAGCAGTGGCAACAACAGCAGTGTACATAACTTTTTAAACTCAAATATGATTCTATTATTGGAATTGTAATGATTTATTTGGCCCATAAAAAGAGCCTAATTCAAAAGACTAGTTGATTAAGAAAATTTTATGGCTTAAGTATAAATTAAATTTGCCTATTTACTAAACATGAGACTCAATTTTTTTTAGTCAACATCAGACTCGTGAATAAAAATACTTTTGAGAGGATAAGGGAGGATGTGTGTTCCAACATGAAAATAGATACGGCATAATATTGAGTGCTCTAAAAGCCCCGTTGTGATATTTATTCAATTTTGAGTGTGAAGATCTGATAGCAATAAGATGAAAATAGGTATCCGATGGAATGAATTTTCTCAAATGTATTTTTTCCGTGATAAGGTCACGGCTAATACACGACACATGTAAAACAAATTAATAATAAATGATACATGTCATTGTCATTTGAAAAAATTGCATGAGATGAGGAGAGCAGTTTTTCTAATATACTTGAACATGAACATGAACATGAACATGAGAGGCATATATATTGATTGATTCAGAAACGTAAGGAAACAAAAACAGAAATTGCGTAACGAAAGACGTACCAGTAGAGGTGATGGAAGAAGAAGAGGCACCAGGAAATGAGGAAAGAAGGCCAGAAGCCATACCCAGAAAATCAGCAAATTTTCAAAGATCTAGATAAGCTTTTCTCAGAGGTGCTGACTCTGTTTGTATCATTTGTTCTTTTGCTGAATATAGTATTTATAGAAACGTATAGTCAATTTCTAGCAGCCGGCTTGCTGCTTCTATTGTCATTGTCATGCATAATTTATTGAGAGAATGCCGACTTTTTGCCCCTATCTATATTGAAAAAAAAAATGTCTAGGGACTAATAATGATAATATTTAAAATATTTAATGACTAATTAAAATGTGTATCCGCGTGAGATAATTATTAATTAAATAGAATTCTAAAAATATACTTGATATTACTTATAAATCGTACAAGTTATCTTAAATAAATAAAAAAATTAGCTATGATTTACTTTAAAAAATTTACACTTAGGATATGTTGGATAATAGACCTTATGATTTATTTTACTTTTTTAAAATGTTAAAAGTAATATTTATAATTTTTGTTAGGTTTAATTATACAAATTATTAATTATTAATTATTAATTATCAAAAAGTTATTTTTAGTACTTTTTAAAAGTTAAATATTTATCTTATGAAAAATTACTTTTTAAAAAATTAAAAATAAAAATAAAAATAAAATCATTATGTATTTAAAGGCAAAATAACTTATTTATAAATTATTTTTCAGAAGTTTCTTTGTGAAAATAACATAAATAATTTATTTATTCAAACTGACCCTTAAAATACATTTGTAGAGTATGAACCCTTGAAATATATAAAAATTACACCATTAGAATAAAAATTATATTAATTTCTTAAAAAAAATGTGCAATAAAAACCAATTCTACCCCATTGTTGAATTATAAAAATTGAAAGCAAATCATAAAGTCAAAACAATCTATTTTATTGTAGGGGTGCACATGGGCCGGGTAAGGTAAGACCTGCCCATGTCACCGATCCGACCCGCCTGATTTTTGTTTTTATTATCTGGTCGCAGTATATGCACCAAAGAGATGTCCCGATCTTGTTGAAGAAGCTCGCTGATGGCTGCAAAACCTATTGATCAAATTTAATCAATGGATCTGAGTCGCGCGCGCGTGTGTTGGGGGGGGGGGGGGTGGTAATAACTAAAATTTAATTTTCACATATAGTAATGAAGTATACTTATGGTTGGACTTCAAATACTTCCACGACATAATTTATAAAAAACACTAATAAAAAAAATTAGTACAACACTTTTTGTCATAAACTGCACAAATGCCAACAAAAAAGAAACTATAGAATGATAAAAAAGTTAATATCACATTCAATAATTTGAAAAAGGACGACAAAGATAAGAGTGGTCATTCTTTGTTGCTGAAGATGGTTTCATAACTCATAAATTTTTTCATGTAATTTTCTTTTATTATGTTTAATTTTTTATTATTCATTAAAAATGAGACTTATCTATGACATAAATAAGTAAAAAAATTAATGATAAAAAGTCTAATATAATATTATCATGTAAGAAAAAGATATAAAAAAATCCATTTATATTTCATAATAAATAAAAAAATAACTCATATTTTAAAAAAGTGAATTCAATTTTTTTATTGTCATTCACGGTTAAAACAATGTTTTAGTCTAACTTTAATAAAATAATAAGCACTCACCTACTCTTTTTGACCATACTAATATACGGCTGCGGTGGCTTGAATCATAGTTAACATTTTTTGACCATAGAAGAAGAGTCATGATATATATATAACAAAAAAATATATATCATACATATATATTATATTTATATACATAAAGTTTGTGTTTTAATGTCTGTAATGTTTGTGTATTTAATTAAGTATAATTGAGAATACTATTTATAAATTTGTAATGTTTGTGCACTTATAAAAATAAAATTTATGCGTTATTAATGATATATATATGAGTGTATAAAATTAAATGTACATGTAATATTTTGATAGAAGGATTCAAAATCAATTTGTTTTCTCTCTCTTAAAATATTGACGGCGAACATATGGTCAAACCAAGTCAATAGAATGCACTGGATTTGCCACCGATTGACCAGTTTGAAGGCGCTCTGTTTCATGATTTTGATCAATGTTTTGCATAATCATCTATATGCATCACAACAGGTGTGGCCCCCCGAACCACACATAAACTGAAATAGTACGTACATGTGCGGGGAAAATACATTTATGTGGTTTTAAATGAGTTAAAATCTAGATATATGGAGTAATGTAGAAAATTATAAATGTATGGTCGACGGGGTTGAAATCGGATGAACAGTACCCAATTTCATCCCCTTTTTTAAAAAAAAAATTCGGGGCTAAAATCGGTTACTGTTCATCTGATTTCAGCCCTTTTTTTCTAAAAAAAAAATTTTCCGGGGCTGAAATTGGGTACTGTTCATCCGATTTCAACCCCCTTTTAAAAAAAAAATTTCCGGGGCTGAAATCGGGTACTGTTCATCCGATTTCAGCCCCTTAAAAAAATAAAAAATCGGGGCTGAAATCGGCACCCCCTAGACCGATTTCAGTCCCAAAATCCCATACATCCGTAATTAATTTAAACTGTCCACATTTTGGAAAATTTTTTTTCCCAAGGCCACAGAAACGTAAAAAAACCTACATGTGTATATTCCAATGAGAAAGGCTTAATTTGTAGGATAAAGACGACCTCTCGCCATGTAAGAGGATAACATCATAAATCATAAATACTTTACAAAAGAGAGAAGACAAATATCAAATCATAAAAAAGAGAGTTCACAAAGAAATAAAAAATTTGTTTGCAAGTAATTCGTATAAGGTACGAGATTACCTGAATGGTAAGGGAGGCACCTTGACGGAAGCTCTAAGACTAAGGGCGAAGGCTCCGAGCAGGTTCGGAGGCTCAGGCGGAAGCTTCGAGCGGGTTCTTTTTGGAGAAAGTACGGCAGCGGGGTGTACCTGCAAAGGCACTCTGACGCTCAAGTAAGCACAGGGATCAGGAGAGTGCTCTAAGAGGAGAATGAGAGCGTGTGCTTTTATGGATGAACTTAGAGTGCAAAGATAGAGGTAAGATAGAGATAAAGCAGGGGGTTTGCTTATCCGCTCCCTGGTTTATCTTTCCCCGCTTATCCAGGAGTTGGTTGCGGACTGGGAAGGGAAGGTCGCCGCTGCCTCCTCTTGGCCTTGCTGGGCCGGACCGAGTTCGGAGTCTTTGGGCTTACGACCTTCTCTTCCTCTAAGCGCCATGAAGCTTCTATCTTTGGGTCGATCCGACCAAGTGGAGAGTCTCTTCTGCTCCTTAGTGGGTTGGGCCCTTTAGGTCCTTAGAGAACGTTGGCTCCTCTCCCTCTTAGAGGGCTAGAGCTCTCGGACCCGGTTTTTAGCCCGTAGCATTGCCCCCAGCACGAGCTCACTATTTACTAGCGAGTGTTGTGCTTTTGTTTTTTAGAGTCTCATAACTTGCTTTTGGTTAGTCGTATCTTTCTCTGAATTTTGTGGTTCCACCGACACTTTGGGCCTGCCATTTGCAATTTTTTGGGTTGGTTTATATTGCCCCAATTGCATTTTCCTTGATTTTTTGACATGAGAGTAAGAATAATTTTAACTTGCTTCCCCCTAGGAATTTCACTAAAAATAGTTTTAACTTATTTCCCTCCTAGAAATTTCACTTTCCCTCCATTTTCCCTCTTTTCTACTATTCCCCCCTTTTTTACTTCCATTCAAAAATTTTTGAACACTCTCTTCTCCCCCTATATTACTCTCCCTACACTATTCTTCTTCTTCTTTTCATTTTTTGTTACCTGAAGCACTTTTTTCTCTCTCTCTACTACTCTTCCTTCATTATTCTTTTTCTCATTTTTCTGCCGCTGCCACTCCGCTGCGGCCGCTGCTCCGACCACCACCACCTTTGTCTTCATTTATTTCAAGTAAGTCATTTCTTCCATATGCTAGTGTTTGAAATTATTTTTTGCATATGTGCAATATTGGATAAAGATTGCATTTGTCATGGTAGAATGTGTATGTGTAAGGTTTACTTATTGTATGGAAAAAGAAGGTAGGGATGTATTATGGGGGTATGTTTTGTATGAAATAGATAGTGGAGGAAGGTTAATGTGGTGGAAAAATGAGTGGGTGGTGGTGATGTGGAGGTTGCTGGCGGCGGGGCTGTCGCCGGCCAGCGGTGGTCAGAGGTGGTGGGGGTACGGTTATGGGATATGTTTTGGGAGATAGGGGATTGGGGATTGGGAGGGATGTATCAGGGGGCGTTAAGTGGGGTGCTGGTCCTGTTTTGGGAGATATGTTTCCCTTATGCTTTGCTTTTTTGGGCCGGTCGCCTGACTGGCCCTTTTTCTTTTCGACCACTTTCACTCAGTACAGTTATATTTTTCTAACATCAAAACTACTCAAAATCACTTCCCCAACTTAATCTCTATATTTTTCACATAATATTTTCTAAATTAGTTTCACAAACAAACACATATAAAACATTATAATAAATCATATAGACAGTGGGGTCTAAGATTTTCCACCTCAAAATCAAATTCGGGATTGGTAGAAGTGATGAAGAAAATATCCTATTCACGTTGGTATGCTTCTCCTATTTTTTTTGAGTCCGACAACGTAACCGTGATGTGCACGAACGAAACTGCTTCGAGAGCTTGACGGATGGAAAAATGAATTTGGAACGAAACTTAGGGTCCTTTTATAGGCAATCCTAAGGTAGGTACTATGATTGATCTTTTATTATTTTACTATTATTATTATATATATATATATATATATATATATATATATATACGTACATTCGTAACAGCAGTGCCACGGTTACTATTTTATTATTATATTACTATTATTATTATTCATCCTTATCTGTTTTCCTTTCTTTACGTTTTCTTTTTCTTCTTTTTTTTGTTTCTTTTCTTTGCTGGCGGTGGGCATCCGTGGATTTGGATAATGGCCATGGCCCAATAATCAATTTTGATCATATTGGATCCCGTTGGGTCATATTTTTTTTTTTTATCATGTACGGATATTTTAGAAATATTTTGAACAAATATCTGCGATCTACTAATTTTTTTGTCATAATGATATGTCAAGTTAAGGTATTTGTCAATATATTCCAGTGCGAGTATATTTTACAAATACCTTTGGGACTTGATGGAATTTTAGATTTGACCAAAAATTGGCACGGACCTTGCCACATTCCGCAAGGTCATGAAACAATTATTTTGACTGACGTCTAAAAGAGATAAGTCTTGTAAATAACTTTTTCCAGGAAATCTTCGTAAGAGAAAAATTCGAGAGGTTACACTTTGTGTACTCAACTTTTGCTATTTCTCCCTAGCTATTGCTGGTATTGGGCTACCCCAAATTATCAACAACAAAAAATGATCGAGGTGTGTATTTTTCCTGAAAACTTGTCACAGAGTTAATGGACTTGGAATGACGCCTATGTTAAAAATTTTGTGTGGACTCACTACTGTAAAATTGGTATTTTGCGGCGATTGTTTAACAGTGGTTTAGGGACAACGACTGTTTCTGCACTCATTAAAGGTAGTTCAGGGCAGTTTGGCCTAACTTCTGTTAAGGATAAGAACTTTGTGATGATTTCTTGATTCTAGCGACAGCTGTTAACGTCCCCACAATTATTTTTCGTTCAAAACCCATTTCACTCCCTCTCTGGATTATTTTTCACTCTCTTATTAAAACACTCCCAACCCTTATCTTTAATCTTATCTTTAATCCTATATTTGTTATTTTAATAGTATTTCTTTCCGTTTGCTATTGAGGGCATAAATAAGCATATTGCACGACCAATTCTGAGGACAGATAAAATTGGCATCAAAGTCATCAACTTGGCTACATTAAATAAGGTTTGGAATATTGAACTCTTTGCAACTCTCTTTCTATTGTCTTTGACAAATGAATAAAAAATTAAGGATAAGTTGGTTATGGTCTTCCTTGAGTATGGTTGTTGAGGGTTTTAATGCCTTGTAAGGTAGATCTCTGAGTTGTTTTTGATTAAGTTGATACGATGTTATTTGTTTTCACCTTTGATTTTTTATTCCTTTTCAATCTAATTGTTTATGAGTGCTTGGTAGTAATCGTATCTTTAGTCTGCATATAGGCCCATTCCGGGTGATAAAAATGGCGGCAGTGATAGAGATGACTACTTTTTCTTGAAGCATTCTTCTCTTTTGTGGTAATTTCTGAATTTCTGGGTATATATGTGGGAAGTTTAATGACAAATTAATACTAGGAATATGGGTTTAGAAAGTGATGAGAGACTTAGTGTCTCATTTAAGAGTTTGATGAGTCGAGATGGTTTTTGAATATTTAGAAGGGAGTATAATATCAACTTGAATGATTGATTCTAATTTGTTAAAGATAATATTTTCTTAAACTGCAGGTTGATATTGGCATAATCTGGTTTAGTGGATGCCTCAGCATACCTAACTAACATTAATATTAATAGTTTTACTGGGAAAGAAGGGGGAAACAAAATTAAGTATTTGTCCTATAATCTGGGAGGGTCTAGCGCAATAACTCGCCGAATTTGGATCCTCTACACTAAAATGGTAAAAGGGGAGTATTGAATCGACAAATAGTAATCATGGTACCAAAGCTACATCAAAATTTATGGATCTCAAGAATTTTTTATGATTTGGCTTATATGAATATCAATGTTTACACAATATCATTACACTTGTCTGTTTCGAAAGAACTTATAAAGGAATGTTAAATAAATAAAAAAAAAAGTTACTGAGAATATCATGATTACCCAATTACTTGTAGAAGCTCAACCACAGATCGAATAATTCAGAAGGTGGGCACAACAGGGAATTAAGACAGAAAACATGGGGCTTTATTGTTTTGGCTTGTCAGCAAAATCCATTTTTTTCCAAAGGGGAATATATGCTCACTAATTTAGTAACTCTAGCACATTGAAAATTAAGCTCAATTTTCTTTTGGAATTTTAATATGTCAGTATTTTATAGATAACAGGCACAATTCCTTCGTGCAGACGAATCTACCACCAACTCCTGATTAGCTCAATTTCTCTTTGATTTCTATTTTTTTTATTTTTTTTCATTTTACTCTCGGGTTTTAAGTTGGACAATGAAAAATTGGATGACATATGCATCAGGATACTCTTTTAATTTATTTAGTTTGACATTATTAATTTTCTGAGTCATATGACAATGAAAATTTGATCTGATGTTGTTTGCTTCCCTTATTTGGGTTAAGCCGTACATTCAATGAAATATACTCATTATCATTTAAAAAAAAAAAGAACAAAACAAAATTGTAAGCAGTAAAGATGATATAGTATTATGTGTCTACTGTAGGTTTTTAAATCAATTTTTAATTAGTTTTTTTCTTTGTCTGTTTCTAACTAAATTTGTTTATAATCAGTTTGAGTATGTTGTTGATGCAAAAAATGGTGGAGGTGTTGTATGGTTTTGGCACCTTTTAAATGTAAATAGATTTGTAAATCCCCAAAATTGTAAATAGAAGCTACTTTAATCTTCCTGCCTATGGTGGATATAGCAGTAGCTGCATAAGTGCCGCGATTCACCTTTAGCAGCAGTTAAAACCAAAACGGAAAATTGAACCGCCGCTGTAATCCTTTTTTTTTTTTTTCCTTCTTGTACTGACTAACATAAGTTACCTGTGTCAAAGTATTTAGAGCATGTTTTTTAAGTCCAATTATTTTGTGATCACTATTATTATTTGATTTATTTTTGTTAAGCATCATTAGAAGATATTGTTGTGAGTCTTTGTGTTTGAGCGAACTATAATGGGCAGACTAGATCCATCAGTTATTAAAACCATGTTTTAACTCGTAAACTAGTGTGAATTCGCATAAAATCGCGAGTTTACTGGTGAGTTCACGATTTTACCATAGTTGTGTTTTTTTTAAGGACAAAATAAGCAAAACGACGTCGTTTTGCACATCTCTGAGTTTTTAGATTTAGGTCTTTTGAGTGTTTCAGAGTTGTCATTCACGGCGACGCCGGCAATCGTGCTCCATCGTGCCATTGTGCTCCGTTGTGCTCCTCCATCGTGTTTAGTCGCTAATCCATTGTATGTATTTCATCTTTTGCTCAAAGATCTTTCCTACCAAGGTGCGTGGCTTTGCATCGCTATCTGTACTTTAGTGTTTTAGATTGGAGACATCATCGTCACATACTAGCTTCCTGTAATGCTCAGTACTATGGGACTCGCTAGTATCTTCGGTGTTTATGCTGTTGTGTGTGTCATCTCCTGGATATTTGTGTTCTTGAAGGTTCTAGAAACAAAGGGATGCCCCTCGAATTCATCACCGAATTCTTTGTTGTCGGCTCGAAGCAGACTATTTCTGTCAAGAACGAGTGACATTGTTCTTTAGTTCTTTATATACATTTACTATGTTGGTTGCTCAACACACGGCCGCCTTTCTCTTGTGTTGATAAATTTTGCTTGTCATTAAGTTTGTGTGGAGGTGGAAATGTTCTGGTTCAAACATATGTATTATGTATGAATTGAACTTAAAACTCATATATTTCATCTTTATTTGTGCTTTGTTATGGAGTTAAAAGTATTTATGAATTTCAAGTTTTATTAAATATATTTTTGTAGCATAATAGTTTTTTAAAATATTTTTTTAATAATAGGTAAACTCATACAAGTTTACGATCCGAGTTTACGATCTGAGTTAACGGAAGTTCCACAAGTCTACTTAAACTCTCGAATTTATAACCTTGGTTGTCTGTTATATTTTGATGAGGCTAAGTGATTTCAATAAATTTGTGAAAACTGAAGATCGAAAGTTATCATGAACCTTAAGGAACCCCAAATTTAGATTTTGTTTGGTGCTTCCTAGAAGATGAGAAGAGGTTGAGCCCTATTTACATGTCTTGTGTAAGTTACAATTAAAATATATAAAAAAAATCTTTTATGCATTTTGCAATAAAAATATTAGCTTAATGGGCGGTTATTACCATTTAACGTATATATTGTGTGATTTATGATGAGATAATATTGGCAGTTACCTATGATGTAGAATAATATCTTTATGACACATTGTCACTTGTTTAAAGTGCATCTTCTCCTTTAATGTTGCTGATTGAATACCACTTGAAAAGCAAATCTATTTTTGCATATTCATGAAAAAATTATGTCTAAGTCCCACAAAACTTTTTCTTATCCTCCTAAACCCAATTCACAAATACACCCTTTAGAATTATTATATTGATTTCGGTTATACAAAAAGTATAACTAAGAATTTCGGATTACTGTGACATTTTATAAACATGTTTTATAACATTACCTTTAACCATTATCCAATAGTATAACAATCATGTTATACTTTCACTATAGTGATCATATGCATGAATGAAGATGACCAATTATAGTTGTATCGGTAATATCATCTTGCCAATATCTTGAGTGCTAAGATGGTTTGATATATCAATTACATATTCTATACTCGGTTCAAGACAAAACACGTGGCAAAAAATTGTTTCATAGTTATTATTGTGTTTGATAAAATAAACTTGCATAATTATACATGTAGCTCAAATTATATAGTAGACTTGAACAGTATGTCACATACATGACCAAAGCATCACCATTTATTAAACTAACAATGTCACCGCATCTTCATCTTACGAACGGTGCAAGGATATATTCAACATAAAGAAGCTTCAAAAAAAAAAAAACGAATCAACAATAAGATAAACTAAAAATAACCTATGATGAAATATATCCACAACTTTCATCAACGTTGAGTTTACAAGCACAATAATTTTATTTTAGATAATATCTCTTAATATTGGAGAAAATTAAACGGATTGATTAGTACTAATAAGCAACCAACACATCCCACTAGTTTTTATTTTCTTGACTATTTAAGCAGCACATGCATTAAACCCTTAACTCTAACTATTTGAAGCTAGGCACACAAAGCTCCTAGAAATGGAGTTTGGAAAATGGTTGTTATCTAACAAGTAGATCATAATTAGTGAAAATTATAAACATGCTTAGTAAATAAATAGCATGCTTTAAAAAGGTAAATTATAGTTTATTGGTTCTTGTAAAATATATGGAGGATTCTTGGGAATTTACCATTTCTCACTAAAATTTATAATTTTTAAAAAAATTCTAAAATTAAACACATCAAATTTTGTTAGCATTTCATGATTTACGTGATTTTGACAATTTTTTTACTAGTCAAATTATTGACTAAAACCAACTTATAAGAGGTAATAAGATTCAAAGATCATTCAACCGTATGATAAACTTTTCCACAAATATTATATTAAATGTATGAAAATATCATATTAGATCATATGACACATTATTATGTCATGTTTGAGCATGAAATGATAATAAAATTTGATGAAATTTGTTTTAAAAGTTGTCCAAAACTATAAATGTTAATGAGAAAGGCTAAATACAAAAGGGTACCAGAAAATCTTACAAAAGTTATTTTAGTCAAAATGAATTTAACTGGCTCTATCTTTTATTTGAAGGTAAAGCAAAAAATAAATATTTCTATTTCACAAAATATAGGAACAGGAGCCCTTACATTGAATAATAATTTAACCTTGGAAATTAGTTCCTCAAATGATAACCATTTTATAGAATTATTACTTACCTTAAAAATAGTCAACAAAAATGACTCCGAGGAAGATGTGCTCTCCAGGTCGACAGATTTGGCATGATACCAGAGGATTAAAGCCATAATGCCATGTGTTAGAACCTAACAATTCAAAGTGAGAATAAAGCTCAAACTCTACTAAAATAATCAATCAATTCCATTTTCACTCTATATCTATCTGTTTAACAATGAATTGATACATCTCTCCATTTAGTGTGTACATCTACTTTATAGAATTTGATAATATGAAACTAAGTTTGAGTATAAAATGCCTTATAACTTTGTGTTGGTCATGCATTGGTGAAGGTGGAAGCTTCAAAGCACTTCAAATCATTATCTTCCTATTATAATTTTATGACTATCAAATTATATTAAAATTTTATTTTATTGACATTTTTGGAGAAGTTTCTATTTTTTTTGTGCATCCAAGGTGTCTATCGCAGTAGTAGTGATAACCATCTCACAATAACTGAACTCACACGAAGTAGACTGTTGGCGGTCAGGAAATGTTTTTCCATTCCCAAATGTGGGGATCGAACTTATGCCAACATGGTTAAGGGTCAAGGTGAGCTATCACCACGCTGCACGTACATCCTGGTTATTTTTGGAGAAAATTTATGGATCCTTGTTAAATTTTGTTAGAATTTGTTGTGTAAAGATTAGTGATGGGTGTCCCTCTAGGAAAAATAGATTATCAAAGGGTGGAGGATATTAGGATTGATAGTTGTATTTATCAATTCCTAGTGTTAGTTAGATCAGTTAATCAATTAGTTTGTAATCTGTTGAATAGCTAGTTTTGTTTTTGTACTAATTCAGTTAGTTAGTTACTCCTACTGCTATAGTAACAGTTAGGATTAGTTGAGTTAGTTACACACTAACTTCTTTGTATATTGTAAATTCCTTTGTTAATGAAATTATTTGATTACTCTTCTTACAACCCATGCTCCAAGCTTGTTAACGAAATGTTTCAAGGGTGATTGGAAAGCGTAAATTGATTGAAGGACTCTATATCTTGCAACAAGTTCCTAAAGCAACCCCAAACTTGGCCATCTCTCAAATAAAGCACTACACAGATTGTGCCTTTTACTTTCTATGAATAATGCTTCAATTCATGATTGTGCCATTTGTCCATTAGCTAAGCTTAGGAGACTTCCTTTTGTATCCAATATTCCCTAAAATCATAACCAAATTTGTGAGAGAGTCATTCCATATATTTTCCTGGGATATCCAATTAGGTTCAAGGGCTGCAAGTTGTGAGAGAGTCAACAACGCTTCAGATGGATGTCAACAACGCTTTCTTAAAGGGTGACCTACTTAAGAAAGTGTATATGCAACTACCTCTTGGTTACTCCATTAAGGGGGAGAATTTCACTTGCAAACTCAACAAGTCAATTTATGGCACCCTCGTCACAAATGGTTTTGCCCAATCTAAGAGTGATTATTCTTTATTTCCTGTTGGTTCTCTAGCACAATGGTTTTTCTACTTGTTTATGTAGATGATATCATCTTAGCAGGCCCCATCCACTATCCATATTCAGCAAGTGAAGCTTAAATTGCAAGGATTATTCAAGGCTCCTAAAGGTATTTGTCTCTCTAAAAGGAAGTATACACTAGCCTTATTGAAAGACACTCCCTATACATTGATGGACACTTCATCAGGGAGAAAGTAAACTTTGGTCTTATCAAGTTGGTTCATATAACTAAACTTATCACAGTTGATCCACGACTTGAGTAATGTATACTATCATGAACGACTGTGAAGATTTCAAGATGAAAAAAATATTATAAGTTTAAAAAAATATTAATGTAGTAGGTTAATATATTAGCAACATTTGTATTTGTGTTGTCTTTGGGTTATGTTACCAAAGAGTTAATGATAATATTGTATTATAACATTAGCAACGTTTTATATGATATCGTAACTTAGTAATGTTGCTAAAAATTGAATTTATTGTATTGAAATTACCGTGAAAATTTTGCTCCATAGGTAGGGAGATGTTGCTCCTATTAGAATGGCAGTTCCATAGCCCATTTCAAGAAGTGAAACACAAAACCAAAACACCTGCAAAATGATTAATAAAGGATAAACATGGGTATATGATAGCCCAACCGAGAGTGTGTTTGCTGTTATTGACTTTTGTTATGAAATTGAAAAGGGTGAAAATGATTTTTATTTTAGAAGTCATACTTAAAAGGGGAAAATAGATTTTTCTTGGAATTTAGATTGCTTTTAAGAAATTATATTTAAACATATTAAAAATAATTTTTTTAAAGTTTAAAGGTGAATTTCTTTGGTGAACTAAGTTGAAACAAATGCACCCCTGGACATGATGAGATCTGAGAGAAAATTAAATACCGGTTTAGGACCCAAGCGCACTGCCAAAGTTCGAATGCCTCCTGCTTTGTCTCCTTCAATGTCAGGTATATCCTATTTAAATTTCACCAAATAGGGTTACATCATATTAGGTTTAAGAAGACAATTGTGTTATTTGTACTCATTTTTATAAGGAATACCATGCCACCTTACATCTCATCCACTATGGGCTAGCTAAGATTTCACTGGGGTGTGGACCTTGAATCCCATCTAATAGTGTTAAGATACATAATCAATCAATTGTCTATACCATCAACTTAAACTTTTGGGATAGATGATTCTTGATATGATATCAAAACTTCTATGACCAAGAGGTCTAGAGTTAAATCATTGTCAACTCACCTTTTTAAAAATTATTCACGCTGTAAATCAAAAGATTACATGATCACTTAAAAAAAGTCTTAATATTGATCATTCATGAAGATCTAATGGTCAAGATTTAATCCTCTCATGTGACTTTTTGCATGTATATATCAGAATTAATTTCATCTATTAATTTCTTCTATCTTTTGTATGATGCATTTTTTTTTTAAGATTCAACCTTAACCNTATATGTATGTATGTATGTATGTATATGTACGTACGTACGTATGTATACAACCATTTTACCTTGGCCAGTGCTATAACTGCAAAGAATAAGGCCGTCATCATAGAAGCAAATATAAGTGGTTTTGAATACGTGGCTGTCTTCTTGAACACATATGTCTGTCCATCAAGCATGAAATTGAACCTTCAAATACATTAGACTTCCTCGAAAGCAAATTTGCAAGATATAAAACTAAATGTAATTGTCACAAACCTTGTCACAATACAATAAATACTACTTTTGTGAGTTAAAAAGTGTCACCTTTTTTCCTAGATACTAGTTTCAGAATTTTGTCAGGAATTTGACTAACCCAAATTTGAGAGAAATATTGTACAAAAGCTAATGGTTGCGCATTTACAACAATTTGTCTTTAAAAGAGCACAGTTTAGTATGACAATACCTTCATGTGAAGAAAAGGTCCAAGATTCAATGTTATTATTGGATTAATTGTATGGTACACAAGCGTAAGCAATGGAAATCTCTTCCATCTCAGCAAAGGCAACTGAAAAGTTTCACAGGTAACAAAAGTTAACATTTAAGTCATCATTATACATAATTTTTCCAAATACAAGAACACCAAAAAGTGAGTAAGTGCGTTTAAACTCTCACACTATCACTTTATTTACAACTTTGTAAGTGTTTTCATGTGTTGGACAATGCACATTTATATATATTCGATAAAGATACATGTTATTGTAGGTATTGAAAGTGTTATCATGAATTGTATTGTTTATACATTATGATTTTATATATTTTGAATAAAGAAAATAAATATAAAGATAAATATAAAGCAAAGTTATTAGCTAAAAATAGTAAGTTTAGAAGCTATGTATAAAATAATCAATGTTCGTAATGTAATTGTGTTAGCTGATACTAAATAAAATAACGAGTTTCTTTTTTTTTTTTTTTTTAAACGGGTCGGGTTAGAATTGGGTTCGGGTCATGGGTCTGGGTTGGGTTTTGGGTTGTACCACGTGGCGCACCGCGTCAGCGCCACGTCAGCCCAGTCAACCATCACCCCACCCAGGGACTAAAACCTAAATTTACAATTTTGCAGGGACTAAACTTTTATGCAGGGACTAAAACCAAACTTTCAAATTTTACAAGGACCAAAAACATAATTAACCCTAACATCAAATGACAAAGTTGGAATTAACGGTAAAAAAAAGTATATTGACTAAAAAGCAAATACCTCTGAGATAATCTATATGTATTATATATATTTTTTCACTGATATCTTTTGGAGGGAAGTTTTCCCCAAATCAATTTCACTAAATCCACTTGACCTCACTATCCTAATTCAAATTTCATGATTCTTGCCCATTATCTTAATTCAAATTTAAAGTATCTATATATACCATATCTGAGGGTTTATCCTATCCTCCGAAATTTCAATCAACACTCTAAAATCTGACTCTTAGAATAAATTTTTTTAATTTATCACTGCAGATTTTGTTTTTCAAAAACAAAAATTGACTTTATCAAAACAGATTTTGATTTTAAAATTTGAGTTTTAATCCTAACCTACAATGCAAGAAATTTGAATAAAATATCATTTTCGTCCCTAAAGTTGGTAGCTTTCTTAAATTTCATCTCTAAACTTTCAAAATCACAAAAATTATCCCAAAACTGTCAAACGTCCATCAAGTTTCTTAGAGACTAACTTGACTGATATTTGACAACTTCATAAATAACTTTGATGATTTTGAAAGTTTGTGCACGAAATCAATGAAAATTATCAACATCAGGGACGAAAATGATGTTAAAAAATATTGAACCAAAATTTGATTGTTCAAAATTGATTTTGATTTAGATAAAAAATGAGAGACTATCTTGATTAAATCCAAAATCATATTTAAAATTATTTGTTAATCTTAAAACGAGAAACTATATACAATATATGAAACTAGATTCTTGAAATAAATTTTAATTTTAATATAATTATATATATATTATTTACTATATTTTGACAAGTGGTGTATCCTTCCAAACATGGAGAGAATTTCTTCAGCCAAGCTTCGTTTTTGTTTAAATAAGAAAGACTAAATTAATTAGAAGAATGTTTAGCTATAGGCATATAGTTTTTCAATTATAAATAAGAAGCATATGTGTCATGGAAATATGCATAAGAAACAACAAATTTCTTTACGACAAATTGAGTTGTGAGTGACAACACAATAATGAAGAGTCTATTGTTTGATATTTTCTGGGAAATATTGTGCCACTATTTTTAAGGTATATCTCATTTTGTGTGTTGTAAAATTTTGTGCCTACTATTTCACATAGTAAAAGTTATTATGGATGTTTGTTTT
This sequence comes from Nissolia schottii, assembly GCA_003254905.1. Classification (NCBI taxonomy): domain Eukaryota; kingdom Viridiplantae; phylum Streptophyta; class Magnoliopsida; order Fabales; family Fabaceae; genus Nissolia; species Nissolia schottii. The sequence goes on from QANU01010822.1 coordinate 120,273, forward strand.
CTTTGTGGAACAGTATTCCACGAGAAATTATTGCTTGTCATTCTATAATTCTTAATTTTCACTGCTTATTAGATGTATTCTCTAAGAAAATGGTGTCAGGGTCATTGGTTACAAAAATGTAGGGGTGACCATGGGTTGAGTCCGACCCGCCTACCCGTCTACCCGCCAATCCGACCAAACCCAACCCACTTGGGTCAGGTTGGGCAGTCGAAGCCAACAGATCTGCCATATTATATGGGTCGAGTCAACCTGACCCGCGACCCGCCTACATATGTTGTATTTTTTAAAATAAATAGACTTTAGGTTATTCCTTGACAATTACAATGATATTACTTTTAATTTTGAATTGTTAAAATATGGTTGTTTTAAATTAAAAAAATAGATTTTTTAATTTTTAAAATAGATGTATTTTTCTAAAATATAATAGCTTTTTTCTATTTAAAAAATGAATTTTTTTAAAGAAATAGAATTTTTTTAAAAAGAATTAGTTTTTTTTTTTCTAAAAAGGGAGGGCGAGTCACCCGCCGACCTGGCTAACCCAACCCGACCTAGGCGGGTGGCGGGTACCTGTAAAAAAATGACAATTTTACCCGACCCAACCCACCCGCTGATAGGCGGGTCAGACCGGTGACATGGCGGGTCCTACCCAACCCGACCCATGTTCGCCCCTACAAAAAGGGAATCAAAGACCAACAAGATGATCAATTTGAATCACACAAACTACCAAATATAGTTAAACAAGATGAAAGATCTCTTGTTTGCCACAAAACTGCACATTTCAGTGTTTAGTGCAATTATACACGATGATAATTCTTGAAATGGTGCATTGATTGCCTAGTAGGAAAGTAGAATAGAGTTGCTTTCAAGGGTTCCTCTCCTTATGAGAAGAAAAATGCATTGGATCTTATACACATAGATTTGTGTTAACCATTGGAAAGTTCACTTGAAAGAGGTTAATACTTTGCGTCGTTTATTAATGATCATTCTACGATTGCAAGATATGAGTTTACACTCTAAAGTCAAAAGATCACACTCGAGATGTTTTCAAACAACTTCATGCCTCAATTGAGAGAGAAATTGGGAAGAAACTTAAGTAAGATAATAATGGTGGAGAGTGCATTGATCCATTTGATGGTTATTGTATAGAGTATGTTATTTGACATAAAAAAAACACCTCCAAAAATGTCGCAACTAAATGGATTAGCTAAAAGGATGAATAGGAATTTTATGGAGAGGGTTAGATGTTTACTCTCTCATTCAAAGTTTCCTAAGACTTTCTTTGGTAAAGCTTTACTAACAACAATGCATGTTTTAAATCTTTCATCGTGTGTTCCTCTATAGTATGAAGCTCTAGAGAAGAGATGATCAAGCAACAATATATCCTACAATCATCTTCGGGTGTTAGGGTGTAGAGATTTAACTTGTGCACGTACCTAAAGATGAGAGATCCAAACTTGATGTCAATATGAGACATTGTATATTCATCGGCTATGACCAGAACCAATTTGGCTATAGATTTTATGATCCAATTGAGAAGATACTAGTAAGAAGTCGTGATGTTGTATTTGTTTGAATATTAGACTTCAATGATATTTGAGATGTCTAGAAAAATGCTCATGAATATAATGATAGTTCTATTGACTTATAGTTAATTCCTGCAACACTAATGCCAAGACAAGTTTAAGATGACATCCATGAAGATCAACATGATGGGGATGACGTCATGTTGACGTTGAACCATATACGGGTGATTCTCACGTCTGATCACCAATAGTTTCAACTTCTCCAATGCAACTGAGGAGATTTAATGGAATTAGAAAACATTCTATCATATATCCTAGTGACCAATATGTATGCAAACAAATGGGGGAGAACATAAAAACTTTGAAGAAGTTATAGATTATGATCACGCACAAAAGTGGATCGCGATCATGCAAGATGAGATGAAGTGCTTGAATGAGAAAAAGACGTTTGAGCTAGTGAAGTTTCCAAAAGGTAAGATAGCTTTGAAAAATAGATGAGTGTTTAGGATCAAGATGTCGGGCTTAAAAGCGATAAGGGGGCCCTGTTAAGCGTCATATTTTTGCAATTTCACCTATTAAAATGACACCTGTCTGCTTGGATTTCAATGAATTATCTGACTAAATCCCCCACTTTTGTAGGATTTCTAATATATTCAAAAGATGGATGCAAGCATATCAAGAGGACAAAATCAAGAAAAATTCCACAAAGAATGAAGCAACAAGCAAAGGGGGCAAAAGAGCTATAAAGACAAATTTAGAAAGAAAAAAAAGCCGCTCAGCGGTACCTTCATGCCGCTCAGTGAGACCCTGGGACGCTCAGCGACCCTTACTTCAGGGGGGAGTAACTTAGGCTCGAAGCAAGCTCTGCAGCTGCCCTGCCACCCTGCAGCCGCCCTGCCACCCTGCAACCGCCCTGACACCGCTCAGCGCGCCGCATGCCACTCAGCGGCTCTGACAGATAATGTCAGAGCAGAGCCACCATGCAAAGGATAAAACCTCGCGGCGAAGAAAGCTGCGTCGCTCAGCGGAGGCCCTCAGCCGCTTAGCGGACTCCCCAAATTCAGCCTATAAATAGAGGCCCAAGGCTCAAACTTTAGCATTCACTTCTATTCATTCTTCCACACTTTTACACATATAGAGTCTGAATCTTAGAGTTAGTTAGCAACCAAAGAGGAGGCTAGTGAAGGAGCCAAGAGTGATCAAGGAAGCACGGCGGTCGTTGTCATGACAGCGTGAGAATGTATCATGGTAAGCGCCCATCACCTTGCCTTTGAGATTCTCTCTTGTAAGATGGATTTCTAATCCTTTTGTTGTTGGGATTTTGATGAGTATTGTATAGCATGATTGCATCCATGTACTTTTGCATTAATGAATCTATCACTTTCTCTTATTTGCATGAATCGATTTTGCACTTAATGCTTGTTTTAGATTAGCTACCTAAAACCTGATTTCAAACTGCATTGTTGCGCGTGAGAACGACATCAAAAAGTTGGAACTAAATCAATTCATCTGTTAAACCTAATTGCTAGAAATAGAGTTAGGGTTATCAGTCATTTTAACATCTGGAATAACGGTTTACTTTGTTAAGATTGTGCAAGAAATTGACATCACAATAAAGGAAACCTAATGATCTCTTCATGCTCGAGAGAGATGAACAAGTTAAGAACTGATGGCGAGAAATCAAAGAAATGGTAATTCTGATGTATTGAGTAAATGGATACATGAAACTGTAATAGGATTTAATTCCCAACAAGCTTCCGGATCTATCTCTAATTTGTTGCCTATTTATCTTTTATGTTATTTATTTATTTATCTAAATCAACCAATCCATCACTTTATTGTTTAATTAGCAAACTCAAGAATGACATTCACCAACTCCCTGTGGATACGACTATACTCTACTATACTGCAATTGGATTCTTTGAGAATCTGAAAGCTGTAAAGACGGATATATTAAACGACGAGAGTATTAAAATAAGCTTTCAATAGGCCCAACATTGGAAGGGATTTAAACAAATGAGGTAAGTGAGATACAAAGTGGGTTAGACGACACATCTTGGTTCAAAACCTTAAGGCAATGAGTTTATGGGTCTTCCTAAATATATACTCTTCACTTAATCCAACTTTCATCAATGTGGGATGTTAACATTCACACTTGAAACAACAATCTCCCCCTCCCTTAAGTGTGAGACCTATCATTGGAACGTTCCCTCCTCAGTAGAAACTTCTTCTCACGAAAAATTGACTCATTTGGTTGGTACCACACCTCGAGCACAAACGTTCATCACTGGGCCAGCCACCAAACACAAGTGCAAACTTTGTGACGAAATTTCATGTTGGATTTAAACCATCGATTGTGATACCACTTGTTGGGGTTAAAGCGGCAAGGGGGAGCCCAAAATTGAAAGGGATTTAAACAAACGGGGTAAGTGAGATACAAGGAAATAAGTTTATGGGTCTTCCCAAATATATACTATTCACTTAATCTAAATTTCATTAATGTGGAACTTTACCATTCACACTTAAAACACAACACAAGCATGAAGAACACAATTTTCATGTGAGATTCAAAGTTAGACTAGTTATTAAAGGATGCACTCCAAGAAAGAATATTGATTTTGATGAGATACTTTCACCAATTGTGAATGACATTTATCCATACAATTTTGGGACTAGCAACTAGTCTTGACTTGGAAGTTAAGAAAATGGATTGTAAAATTTGTCTTCCTTCATGTGGTGATATAGAAAACAAAATTGACATGGGACAAACATAGGATTTTGAAGAGAATGGAGAAAGAAAATTATATTTGTAAATTACTGAGAAGTTAATTTATATGACTTAAAATAGAAATCTTGACAATTGCACAAGAAGTTTGAGTGCGTTATAGGGGAGCAAGGCTGAAAAAAACTATTCAGATCATTGTGTTTTTGTACAAAAACTTTCTAATGATAATTTTATTATTCCACTACTTTATGTAGATTACATATTAATTTTTGGGAAGAATGTTTCAAGAATTAATAACTTAAAGAAGCAGTTAAGCAAGTCTTTTGCCGTGAAAAACTTGGAGGAAGCAAAACAACTCCTTGGTATGGGTATAATTATAGACAGATATGCCAAGATGATATGGTTATTCCAAGAGATATACATTGACAAAGTAATTCCGAGATTTAGCATGGAGAAGGCTAAAGCTCTTACTTGTCCTTTAGCCAATCACGTTAGTTGAATTCAAAACAAAGCCCTTCTGCATACAAGGAGAAGGAAGAACTAGACAAAGTCTCATACGCTTTAGAAGTTGGAAGTTTGATGTATGCCATTGTATGTACACAACCAAATATTGCTCACTCAGTTGGAGTGGCAATTTGATTTGTTTCAAATCATTGAAAGGAACATTGGGCTACAATAAAATGGATTCTAGATATCTTCATAGTACTTTCAAAATGTATCTTATGTTTTGGAAATGTCATGTGTTGGTTGGCTACACAAATGAAGATATGGTTGGTAACGTTGAATTGAGAATTGAGATATCTAATTACATTTGTAGGGGGGTTGTGCCATTATTAAGCTTCAGGGAATANATTTCAGCCTGAGGAAGATCGAAATTGCGGAATGAAAAATCTCTGATACCATATTAAGCTTCAGGGAATAGAGAGAATAGAGAGAATGAGGGAATTGGAATCAATTGAATTGAATCACTTGGTTTTCTTGATGCACAAGCAATACATATATATACAAGCCGCAGCATGCTTGCATTGCAAGCTGTTGACAACAGCCAAAACAGAAAACGGTTTTGTACAGCTGTTTAAATAACTACCAAGCTAACTAACTAAGCCTAATGAAATTCTTCATTACTCTAATAGCCATGGTAGTAAAAAAGCAAAAACATGTTGCTCTTTCTATACTAAAGTAGAGTTTATTGTAGCAATAGAACCATGTAAAAAGTTGTTATATGGATGAAGTTCTTGAATGAACTTTGTTTCTAACAAGAAAATTATTGGTTGTTTTGTGATAGTCAAACTATCATTCATCTTGACAAGAATTCATCATTTCACTCTAGATCTAAACATATTGATGTTGGATATCATTAGATTGAAGACATATTGGAGATGGAGCAATTACAACTTGAGAAGACCCATATAGATGAGAATGACTCAAATATCTGACTAGGGTTCTACTAAGATAAAAGTTTGAGTATTGTCAATTTGCTGTAAGAATGTATAATCCTCCATGTAGTCAAGAGGCAAAGTATTAACAAGTGTTGGGTCGCTCCAAACATGGAGAAAATTTGTTCGGTGTAGTTTTCTTTTTGCCAAATCAGAAACACAAAAGATGTGCTCACTAGTCTGGTTTAGAAAGAGAAGGGATGGAAGGGAGAGGTTTATGAAGTTTCACCTCTATTCACAATTTTTACATTTAAAATGGGAATTGTATTTGGGAGTTTTATTAACCCTCCAAAATTCTTTAAAGCCCTCATTTCATGGTCACCCGAAAATTGAGAATTTTTTAATTAGACTTAAATTAATTTAAATATGATTTACTTCCATGTCCCAATTAAATATTAAAATATTATTTTTATAAATATATTAATTATATTTAATTATTTTTAAAATGATAAAAATATATTATAAACCCTCAATTTTATTTCATTAATCCATTTACACTAAAAAAAGTGAAGATAATCCTCTAAACTTTTCATTTTCTTCCCCTCTCTTTTCCTTTAATATGACATCTCTTTCCTTTCTAAATAAGTATATTTTTTGAAAATTAAAACTGTGTGTCCTTATAAGGATACCAAATTATTTATCAGACATCCAACATGCTTGTTGATCAATTTTTTTACTATATAAACATATGGGATTACAGAATATAGATATTAATAACCAAATGTATCTCTAAGTAGTATAAAGGAGAAAAGGCACTTTTAAAAAGGAAGAAAAGGAAGTTTAAAAGCAGTTTAAATAACTCACATTCATTGAATAAGCAGTCGCAAATAGAAAACTGACAAAAAGAGTCCAAAACAATGGCATTGATCCTATAATCCACGTAAGTCCAAAACTCTGAAAAAATATAATGGGTAAGTCTTCTTAAAATAAAAAAAATAAAATAAAAAGTCTCCTTCAATCATGTTAACAACACTTGTCTTATTGTTGAAAGTACACCACAAAAAGTTAAACTACAGCCATCATATAATGCAATTTCTTTTTATCAATCATGTCCAAATATTTTTTTCCAATCACATATTAGTGTTAACGTAAAGGAATATCCAAATTCATGGCTAAACAAAAGCATCCAAACAAATTGAGGGACGTTTTCAATTTTCATTTTCACCACAATAAAAGTAATGTAAAAAATATTTTTAACTCCAACATTATTCATTATGGTCTCTAAACTAACAGCTGACCGTTTAATTTATGTTTTCACATTTATGTTTTCAATTTATTTTGTGTTTTCTAAGTTTTTTGTGGAAAAGTAGTAAAATAAGAATATGATGTTCTCATTTCTATTTTTGATGTTTTTTCATTACAATATTTTGTAAGAACTAAATAAATTAAATACACAATATAAACAAAAACCAAAAAAGGAGATCAAAATAGTCTTTTTGAATCACTAAAATAATGTCACAATGTTTTACCTTTCCAAAACTTATTTTATATCAAAATCTTTCAAAGACGAAACTGTTCCTTTACTCTTAAATTAAAATTAAAGAAGTTCATACAAATGACAAGGTGAAAATCAATATAAGAGAGACATGATGGGTGCTCAAGTTGCTAATATTCATAATTCTGTGTACTGTACCGAAAATAAACACAACGCAGTAATAACGGTAGCAGTTCTTGTGGAATACATCGCAGATGCCAAAGGAAGATATGGCTTGTTGATCTGCAATAAAAACATGTTGCACATGTCAAATAAAATAAGACAATCTTTACCAAAATAAAAA
>QANU01010842.1:2040-19060 GCA_003254905.1 Nissolia schottii
TCTGGTATTTATTTGAGTTATTATCTTTTGTTTCCAGAATTTTGTGGTTTCTTTATTCTTCCTTAATTTCCTAGTTTTCTTCTTATACTACCTTTCCAAACCACCGTTGTAACAATTAGATTCTAATTGGTTGAAGTTGAGTAATTGGCATTTTGAGTCATATAAGGATTTAGGTTGCATAAGAGCTTTTGAAGATATTGAGTGATTTGAGAGTTGTGAGATTATTAAGAGTGAAGCGTAAACACGAGTGGTAAAATTCAAGAGTGAAGCGTAAACAAGAGTGAAGCGTAAACACGAGTGGTAAAATTCAACCGCAGTACCGCCTGACCAGAAGGAATCCTAGAAGATGTCCTAGTCAAGGTAAATGATTTAATATTTCCTGCAGATTTTTATGTACTAGAGATGGAAAATGACAATAATGTCAACCAGCCAAGATTGATCTTAGGTCGCCCATTTTTGAAAACTGCAAGGGCTAAGATTGATGTCCACGCTGGTACATTGTCCATGGAGTGCGGGGATATGCATGTATAATTCGGCTTACCTGACGCCATGCATTACCCTTCAGAAGAGCACTCAGCTTTTCAAATCGATGTCACTGACTCCTTAGTTTTGGACACTTATGATACTTGGACTGATAAAATGGTAGAATTAACACCTGAATTTGAATGTCCTGATTGTGATGGTGACAGTAAATTGTGTTTTGCCTGTAAAGAGGTAGATGAGTCTCTGCAAGAAGGTGTGAGTAATAATTCTGTGAATTTTGAGTTTGATATATTTAATGCATCTCCTGTTTTAGAATTGAGTAAAGTTATAGGAACAGATGACAATAAAGCAGCAGACCCGGAATTAAAGGCCCTTCCCTCTCATCTCAAATACATTTTCTTAGGGGAAGATGACACGCTACCGGTAATTATAGCCAGTGATCTCTCCTCTCAGCAGGAAGAAAGATTGGTCGCTGTGCTACAGAAGCACAAGAAAGCAATTGGTTGGACCATAGATGACATCACCGGGATTAGCCCCTCCACATGTACACACAGGATACTTTTGGAAGACGGGGCAAAGCCGGTTCGACAACCGCAGCGACGGCTCAACCCACTCATTCTGGATGTTGTAAAAAAGGAAGTGATGAAGCTCTTAAAAGCTGGCATCATCTATCCTATTTCTGACAGTGAGTGGGTAAGCCCAGTACAGGTGGTCCCTAAGAAATCTGGGATCACCGTGGTGAAAAATGAGAGCAATGAGTTGATTCCTACCAGAGTGCAAAACATCTGGCGTGTTTGTATTGATTATAGACGCCTCAACAATGCCACCCGCAAGGATCACTATCCCCTACCTTTCATTGATCAAATGCTTGAGAGATTAGCAGGAAAATCTCATTATTGCTTTCTTGATGGCTACACAGGATATTTTCAGATTCACATTTCCCCAGAAGATCAAGAGAAGACCACTTTCACTTGTCCCTTTGGCACATTTGCTTATCGGCGGATGCCCTTTGGGCTCTGCAATGCACCCGCCACATTCCAGCGATGTATGATGAGCATCTTTTCTAATTTTCTAGAGGACTGCATGGAGGTATTCATGGATGACTTTACCGTTTTTGGTACTTCTTTTGATTCTTGTTTAGATAGCCTTGCTCGAGTACTTCAGCGTTGTATTGAAACTAACGTTGTCTTAAATTTTGAAAAATGTCACTTTATGGTTAAACAGGGTATAGTTTTAGGCCATGTAGTCTCTAGCAAGGGAATTGCTGTTGACCCTGCTAAAATCGATACTATTTCTTCCCTGCCTTACCCCGCATGCGTGCAGGATATTCGCTCTTTTCTTGGACATGCAGGTTTTTATAGGAGGTTTATCAAGGACTTCAGCAAAATTGCTCATCCCCTCACCTCCCTGCTGCAAAAAGGCATAGACTTTGTTTTTGATGATAAGTGCAAGGAAGGATTCGACACCCTAAAGCACGCCCTGACAACAACCCCAATCATTCAGCCACCAGATTGGGGGTTGCCATTTGAGATAATGTGCGATGCATCAGACCATGCTGTGGGCGTTGTGCTTTCTCAACGGGTTAGTGAGTTTCCTCATGTGATATCTTATGCCTCAAGAACTTTGGATGTTGCACAGTCTAACTACACCACCACAGAGAAATAACTTTTAGCTATAGTTTTTGCTCTCGATAAATTTCGATCTTATTTGGTTGGTTCCAAAGTGGTGGTGTATACGGATCATGCAGCCCTGAAGTACCTTTTGAAAAAGCCCGAGGCCAAACCACGACTTATCAGATGGATGTTACTTCTCCAAGAGTTTGATTTGGAAATTAAAGATAAAAGTGGGGCAGAAAACCTAGTAGCAGACCATCTAAGTCGCCTTACGCACATTTCACCTGACCCATTCCCACTTCGGGATGATTTTCCCGATAACTCCTTGTTAATGATGTCTGAGAGACCGTGGTATGCTGACATCGTAAATTACTTGGTCTCCAATAAAGGGCCCCCACACTTTTCAAAAAACCAATTAGCAAAGCTAAAGAGCGATGCTAAGTATTATCTGTGGGAGGACCCTTACCTCTGGAAAATTGGCAGTGACCAAGTAATTCGACGATGTGTTCCAAGATCTGAGTTTGAGTCTGAAACACCCCTAGCTAACTGTTTACACGTATGTAGTAAACAATGCTCACTAGGTTGTTTTCTTCTTTGGTTGGGTTACTTTAGCACCTACTTTTAGCTTGGAAAATATTTCTTACTTAAAAATATGGACCATTTTGAAAATCACTCTTTTACTGTATCAATTTGCAAATTAGGAGCCGTGCGTGAACAAGGAAACATATATATAGATAAAAGGGCTAAATAACCTGTCAGTTGAGGTAGTGACGAGCTGGAGAAATATAAGTATACATATAAGTACAATTCAAGGTCCAACATATAATTACACATTGCTTATTAATAAATAATGATACAGACAATTAACAATAGTCATAAATCCTAGTACAAAATATCTATTAACCTATTGCTGACGTCTTCACTTGGCTTCGGCCTGGAACTGTCCTGTGGCAATCGCTCGTCGATCCCTTCGCTTTGCATACCTAGACCCATAAGGAGTGGGGGTGAGAACGGTAGGTTCTCAGTGGGAGTTCCTCGCGGTATCTATCGTTCATTACTCCGTTATCTTCCAGGCCACCAGGAATACCTCTAAGTGTCATGCATACTAATACCCCTACTGATTATTGTCTTGGCCTAAGTCCTGAATGGCTTTATCTACTTTACTAGGTGACTGGGGATCTAGTCTTTCTTATCTAGGTTCTCGTGCTCATTAACTTTACGTTACTACTAAAGACATAATATTCGTCTTAGGACGCTCCCTTGACGATACATAATGCATAAACATATATAAATACATACCTACATTCATACATACATACATACATACATACATTCATTCATTCATTCATTCTTGCATGGAACTACTAACTACATGGTGCATAGGGGAAACTTTGGGGATCTCTTACGCATACCAGCTTACCTGGGTTAGCGTCCTTCTTAGTCCTTTCACCCATGTAGCCGTGGCCTCGGACTACAACCTCTTTTTGCCACTATTGCATCGACCCGGCAGCGCTCTTTACCGGTATGGTAGCTAACCATGCAAGGCTCATAGGAGGTAAACATCGAATGCAATTAGTGCAACCATCCCCTATGGCATGGCGAGGGATCAGACCTATGAATGATCAGGCGTGGACACGCTTTGACCGGCCCTATGGCGCGATCCGTTTCTCTTTTTCTCTTTTAGTGGGGCCCCTTAGTTTCATTTCATTCATGCAGGCCTATGCCTGAGTTTCATAGCTGGGCCTATGCCCGTTGCTCATATCTGGGCCTATGCCCGTTTGGTATCGTGGTCAGGTCTCTTTACCTGCGTTGCTCGTAACCAATCCATCTTGCTGAACTGGCGAGGGGCGTGTCTATAAGACTTTGCCAAGAGAATAGGGATTCCTAATCATATAACTATACTCCTTAACTGGGTCGGCCGTACCAACTGGGGTCGGGACCTTCCTAACTTTCTTTATTCCCTAGAATTTCATTATGATCTTCGTTAAACTTTTAAGGTGAACCTCTAATTATCTAAGGTCGCCCTAACTCCTACGACGGCCTTTCCTCATGATGCATGCTCAAATATATAATAATAGCTTAACCATAGTCATTGGATCCCTTGAAAACACTAAACTCCCAACTCTGCCAGGTTTCATTCGAATGCTTGCTTTGGTATTCGAATGAAATCCCTCGGAGTTCTTTCATTCGATTGGAATAGGCTTTCATTCGACTGAAATCCCTCGACATCTCTTCATTCGAATACGAGGGAATTCATTCGATTGAAATCCCTAAAATTCGCCTACATTCGACTGCGGTGGGATTCATTCGAAGGAAAGCTCGATTCGGGCTTGCATTCGATTGAATTCCTTAAGTATTCGAATGCAGACTACAAAAATCGCCTTCCGAGACTCCAGATCGTAAACTTTCACTGTTCCTAGGGTTCCAAGTAGTACAGTTATGCGTTTCAATTTTCTACCGTTCACAAAACCCTTTTTACATAGTATCCCCCCAAAATACTACTTAACAGTTCTACAGTCAAATATACAGATAGGCACATATACAGTTAAAAACTAAACCACATAGACAGTGGGCTTAGAGTTACCCACATCAAACGGCGATTCTGCCCTAGTAGCTTTGTTGTGCCGATTTTTCTCCTCACCATGGCGTGCTCCGAGAATTTTTCTGAAGTCCGGCAGCGCTTCCGCGATGTGTACGAACGGTACTAGAAATGGGGAAAACTGAAGGAAAGTGAAAATATATTTATTCACCCAGGGGGCCGTTTTATAGCCATGCCCCCTGCTGTTATTTATTTAATTATAAATTAATTTGTTTTATTATTATATTATTATTTTATTATAGTTATTATAGATATCCTAGTTCTTATTCTATTTTAGTCGCTTTTAACCACTTCTGGCCTACACACGGTTCTCCGAAAAATATCCTAAATATATATCCGCGATCTACGAATTTTTCCTGATCATATGAGTATGTCAGGTTAAGGTATTCGTGAATAAATTACCCAGGGGCAATTTTCATAGATACCTTAGGCACCTACCGAAATCCCGATTTTCGGCAAAATTTAGCACAGACCTTGCGGCACTCCGCGAGATCGAGAAACAATTATTTGACTGACATTTGAAAGCAATTAATTTTCTAAATAATTTTCCCAGTCTAAATAATCGCCTCTAATGCGCTTTTAATTAAGCAAAATTAGGATTTAAGCGAAATCTCCATAAGGGAAAAATTTGGGATGTTACATTCCACCCCCTTATAAAAATTTCGTCCTCGAAATTTAGAGACAGTGAGAATTTGTACCTTTAGAACAATCCAAGGTAACCTTCCTCACATCGTCTCCCATTTACCCTCCTTGTCTCCACGAGTTCCTAAGCTCTCCACGTGTGTCCCAGTATGTCTGCTCAGCTCTTCCAACCTGGTTGCGCATTTCCCAATTGACATGCCTTCTTGGTGTAGCCCCTAGACCTCGCTTCACCTTGGGTCTTGAGGTTCCTCGGGAAGTATATGTTGGCAATTGAGGTTTTGAATTAACTCCAGGCAGGGGCAACTCCACTTACTCTAGAAGGGGTCTAACTGTGTTCCACCACGCTTCCGTTGCGCTCTTCAATCTCCTTAGTGGTGAAGCAGATCTTCCAGGCATCAGGGCATCGAATCTCCTTGAAAATTTGTCTTAACTCCATGAATCAAGTGCCCATTGGTCTTGGTTCCCTAACTCCTCTAATAGTTTGTTAACCCTAAGGGTCACCTCATTATTTACTAATGATCATCTCTAAACGATTTCTAGTTCTCTCTATGTACTGGGTTAATCTAGACATAAGGTCCATCAACATGTCCACTTACGTTTAAGGAAAAAGGGTGCATCAATTCTATAAGGTGGCTATGGTGCGTTAATTCATTTAATCCTCCGCACACCTCCATGTTCAGTGGTTCCTACTCAACCATGATATTGGGCTTGTTATGACCTATGACCCCTTTCGAACTCCATAGGACTTCGACTTCCTTCTCCTTAGTAATTTTTCTCAAATCCACAATTTGCGTCCAACACATACTTTAGATTGGACTTCCTCCTACGGTTTCCAAGGTTCCTCTAGCTTCCATCTTACTCCTGATCCTCCTAATTAATCAAACTGGGGCAAACGAGTCTTTATAACCCTTAAGTACCGAGGGTTCTCTCCTTACTATGGTATGGTTATTCCTCGAAATCCTTCCTATACTCCCTTGAAGCTCCTCTCACTAGTCTTACCAGATCACCTCCTTGCATCAGAAACATCTTCCACTGTATTAACCCTTCCTCCGAACGACTCTCGCTCCACCTTATGGTACTCTTGGGGTAAGGAATTTGGTTGGGGATCCCATTTCCGAAGGACGTGTCAAAAAGGGAATTACTTATTTATTTGGAGTAATTTAAACTTATGGCAAAGGTAGGGGTATACTAGACCTATAAGATTTCTACCAGTCTCGTCTCTATCAGGGTTCTACCTATCTCCGTGCTTATAATTTGTTGTCAAGCTTTGTCTGGCTTCTACGGCACTCCCTACTTCTTCTGATTAACAGAATTTAATCTAGATAATTTATTCAAATTTTTAAGTTTCTTAGGGGTTGTCGCTTGCTTTTACTATGGTGAGGCCACTATCTCTTGTGATCTCCCTTAAACTAGCTAGGGTCTCTCTTCCATTTTCATCCTAACTACTATTCTATATTGAAACGGTATGCTCCGCCTAACTACATCATTCTCCTAATCAATCTTATCAGGATACCTAAAGTCATCAGGCACTTCCAAAAATCTTTTACTCATTCGGGAACTTGGCTTATCTTTAAGGAATATCTTCTTAAATTTTTATGTTTTTGAGGTGATTTATAAAATTTGTTAAATTTGATTTTCTTATCGGAGATAAAGAGGTACAATTCGTGCCGTGACTTCGAGCTGATAAGACAATTTTTGGATTACCTACGAACGTCGGGGTAGACGAACTCGTGATCGTACTGCATCAGAATAGGCGAACGGAGTCAGCTAGATTTTATTAGAAACAAGACGGCGTGACTCTTAAGAGATGCAATGGAATGAGGAGAGGGAACTATCTCAGATTCTATTCCTTCAAAAGAATAGAACACTCAACCTTGAACCGAAAATCATCCATAAGGAAAGTCAAAGATTTGCAGGAGCACGAGTTTGAAATGGTGCAAAGGCTCAGGCCTTTTTCCAAAGGATTTCTTGCTGAAGTGAACATATAGGCATAGGGGAGTGTTTTACCGAGGATAGGAACAAAGGATTTTCCAAAGAAATTCTTGCGAGACATAGGGATGCATGTGTATGGGAGTACTTTAATTGAGAGGAGGAACAAAGGGCTTCCTTTGGCTAGGGGTTCATTTTCCGAACAATCCGTCCTCTTTCTACGAGTAACGGTCTCATCGCAGGGAGACACTTAGCAGAAGGCCAAATCCCTCAAGAATAAGATTTACAGAGTCCACTCTGCACTAGCTATCAAGCCCTGAATACACTTAACAAGACACAGAGTTAGCTAGGCTCTATGTTCCTGAAAAACGCAACAGTTGAATGAAAGCAAAGTGATAGAGTGCATTATGCCACACTACTCCTTATCTTAAAAGACGAGGCTTAGTGCATGGCGAATTGATTCAGAATAGGCCCAAGAACAAGAACAGATCAGTGTTTCAGTCCCACTGATTTATGCACTTGGACCTGATGCTCAATGGTGCTATACCTAAACACCGTGCAAGCTGAAAATGAGACATGCTCGGAAGTGCAGATAAGCTCAGTCCTCAGGCTCCATTGGACCAAACTGCTCTGATACCAAATGAAACACCCCTAGCTAACTGTTTACCCGTACGTAGTAAACAATGCTCACTAGGTTGTTTTCTTCTTTGGTTGGGTTACTTTTAGCCCCTACTTTTAGCTTGGAAAATATTTCTTACTTGAAAATATGGACCATTTTGAAAATCACTCTTTTACTGTATCAATTTGCAAATTAGGAGCCGTGCGTGAACAAGGAAACATATATATACAAAGGCTAACAAACCTGTCAGTTAAGGTAGTGACAAGCTGGAGAAATATAAATATACATATAAGTACAATTCAAGGTCCAACATATAATTACACATTGCTTATTAATAAATAATGATACAAACAATTAACAATAGTCATAAATCCTAGTACAAAATATCTATCAACCTATTGCTGACGTCTTCACTTGGCTTCGGCCGGGAACTGTCCTGTTGCGGTCGCTCGTCGATCCCTTCGCTTTGCATACCTGGACCCATAAGGAGTGGGGGTGAGAACGGTAGGTTCTCAGTGGGAGTTCCTCGCGGTATCTATCGTTCATTACTCCGTTATCTTCCAGGCCACCAGGAATACCTCTAAGTGTCATGCATACTAATACCCCTACTGATTATTGTCTTGGCCTAAGTCCTGAATGGCTTTATCTACTTTACTAGGTGACTGGGGATCTAGTCTTTCTTATCTAGGTTCTCGTGCTCATTAACTTTACGTTACTACTAAAGACATAATATTCGTCTCGGGACGCTCCCTATGGTTCATTTCAGCATATTTACTTATCTCTGAGTTTATTATCATGTCTTTTAACTAAGTGTCTCATGAATGCACGATATATCACAGATTTCATCATGAAGTACACATAACATGCATGGTCAATACTATTTCATGACATACAGCATACACGTGCATCCAATTCAACTATCAATCATCATTACAGCATCAATACCATACTATGAGCCTCAAGAGGGTGCCATCAGCTTTCCTTAGTCTCAAGCCGCTCAGCGAAAACTGATGTTCGCTCAGCGGTTTGAGCTCCTCCGCTCAGCGATAGAGGTGGTATCGCTCAGCGGTACTAACCTCATCGCTCAGCGGCTGAATTTTCTCGAGCCTTCTTCCACTGCCTCAATTTAAAAATATCTTTTCAACTTTCCACGTAAGCCATGTCTCGTTCAGCGGCGTCTGAGACCTCGCTCAGCGGCCCCTGTTCGAGACATGAAAACCGAATTGCACTTCTCTTCCATTTTCTCTCCTTGCTTCCCATGGCACCTGCTTGAGTTTCACACATAATTCCAACACCATAATCCTATCTAATCCAGGTCACAAGACCCTTCAGAATTGTCTTCCTAACCTAACCAAACTTGCTAACATACATAAGCATAAACTCAAGTATAATCATCAACATACACATAGCATCACATACAACCATTCACCATCAAAGAGGTGAGGAGCTAGGGTTACCCACTTCCTCAAGAGCTTGTAAATGCTAGGAAAAGATGAAATCAAGCCTTGCTTGCTTGCTTGAGGATTCCTTGACCTAAAATGAAAATTTGACATAATTAGGGCAAATATGGCCATGGAAGCTTGGTTCTTCACCAAGGGATGAAACTTACCAACTATGCTTGCTTTGCCTTCCTTAGGGACTTAAGAATGAATTATGATGATGAGATTGAAGCTTGATGGCTTGCTTGAACTCTTCTTTGTCAAGAAAGAGTAAAACCCTAGTTTATGGAGTTTTGGGGTTTGAAATCTTGGATTCTTGGATTCCACTTGAAGAGGCTTTCTAGTCTTGATGCTAGCTTGCTTCCTTGAGTGATTTGAGAGTGATTTAAGGTGATGAAGAACAAAGGATGATGATTTCACCTTGATGGAGCTTTGGAGAAATTTGGAAAGCTTTAGTTTTTTTGGAAGTTTTTGAAGAAATGGAAACTTAGGGAATTTTGGGATGAGGGCTTCGATTTTGGGAGGTTGGCCATGGGCTTAATGGCCTTGGGTCATAATTAGTTTTCCAATTTTGCCCTTAGTGTGTTTTAGGTTATGTTTGTTCATTAATTGTTTATGTCCGGACGTCCTAAAAATATTCCGGGCATACCGTTGTGACCTATTAATTATCCTTGTAAATATTAAAAATCTTAAATGACATATTCTTACATTTAATTTCATATTAATATATTTTACAGACTCTTGTGAGTCGTAAAGAAATTTTATAATAAAACCCTAATTTCGATCCAAACGTCACCGGACGTCGCAAGATCGTCAAAGGATTATTTTTAGCTAATATTACAGAGATAGAATTAATATTTGAATTTTATTTTATTTAATCTCACCTTTTCCTTCTTATTATATTTTTAATTCTTCCTTAAATAGCATTTTAATTGAAGGAAAAAGTCAGGTTGTTACAGGGGGTCCGTCTACCTCTAGCCCGGCGCCTACAACCATGGACGAGGATCCATTGCATGGTTTGGGGGATGAGGAGTAGGGCACCTAGGGTTAGGGTTTTACTTATTTTGGCCCTGGGGGCACTTTTATAATATGCATGGGTTGGGGTTTTTGGGGAAGAACTTGTATTAAGCCAAGTTTAGGTTTGGCTAGTCCCCAACCATCGTGTATGTACTCGGCTAATTATTAATGGAAATCATTTTGTTCACTTTGTTTGGTGTTTTTAGCTTATGGTTATTAATTATGCCTTCTGTTGTTAACCATCCCAATTTATGGTGTTTTGATGTTTGTTAGGCACATTTGGGTTTTGACTGGATTTTGCACATTTACAGCACAAATGTATTCATACTAAGGAAAGAATGGTGTGGAATTGGCCCAAAAGGAAGTACAAGGACAATTTGGCAAATCATGGGTTAGAACACGAAACTCCCCATGAGCAAGGATGAAATCACGTATTTAAGGGATTCGTCCATGGGGCTTGTCCATTTCAAGTCCAATGGGAAGAATGGGACTTGTTCATGGAAGCACGGGGTGCCACAAAGTGGGATGATGGAAAAGAGTAATGCAATTATTGCATTTTGGCTGTAGTCATTTGAATGACAGCTCTGCATTCATTCGAATGACTAGCCAATTTGGGCGAGGCATTTGAATGACCAATGGGGCATTCAAATGAATCATGGAAATTCTCCCCCTTAAGTGTTTGAATACTCCTTCCTCCTTGACTGCGCACCTTACCGCGTCCGGGGGTTTGTCCCTATCGTTTCCTTGATCCCTTCTAGCTCATTGTTCACCGGTTGGCCTTGGGCGCTACGGTGGTCCTGTCGGCACCGTTATTCTAGGGTTCCTCGTCGTCCGCCTATACTTGCCCTCTTTCCAATTTCCTGCAAAAACCTTCAATCTTAAGTAACATCGTACGTTGTCTCTTCTGGGTAACATGGTTGTCCGATGGCATCCGCGAAACTCTAAGGTGATCAGCCTCAAGAGAACTGATGCACATTGGTCCAGCACATCTCGACTCATCGAGCGTGCACCGTATTCATGCTCAAAAGCATAGTGCGGCTCAGTCCTCAGGCTCTGTTGGACCAACTGCTTTGATACCAAATGAAACACCCTAGCTGGCTGGCTTATGCTTAAGTCATGAGCCCTCCAAACCAGGTTGCTATCTTTTGGTGGTGCGAACTCTTATCGTTCTCTATTACTTTTTAAAGTAGGGTTTTACTCAAAATATGGGCCAATAAAAAAAATTTCACAACTACTAATACTCAGAAATCTAGAGCCATGCGTATACTTAGCCGTATAATCAATATAGCAACAGATATGGGAATTCCGTATACATAGTGGTCTATTAACATACAATCACAAAGGTACGCATTAATTGGCAAAAAAGTGTCACCTACATGCACATACATACAGTTAAAAAGGTACTTTTCCTTATATTATAATAGTTAGTTTTTGTACAATATCCACACTTTGCATTTGTCATACATCAGATATATATATATATACATGCGGACGGGAACTACCCGTTGCGCATTCTACCTACACGTACTATATATCCGCGGATGGGAACTACCGATTGCACGTCTATACAAACCTACGACTACTACTAATAGCTATACGAGTCCTCCTCGTGCTCTGGGCTAAGGCCGACCTCGCCCTTGACCCTACTCATCCGACTTCTCCTCCTCAGTGTCCTCTTCCTCCTCGGGTTCATCCTCGCTGGACATCGTGGTCCCCACCGTGAAGTCCCGGTGGGCACCCTCTTTCTCCCTGTCGTTCAATGGCCACAAGGCCTGACAGGTAGGGTGAACGAGGCTGGGTCCACTTCAACTTCTCGTTCTGGAGGAGGGGCTTCTTCGTCACCGTTCAAGTGAATGGGGTCGTAGACGTTTTCCCCCGGGGTCTCATCTACAAAATTGGGATATGTGGACGAGGACCCAGATCAGGGGGGCTGGCTGCGTCTAGGCTAAGCAGGCACGTCAGTAGGGGGTATGTACATGTCTCGGTAATCACCCCAATCTGGGGGTCCCGTTGACGTGTATGAGTGAGTAACAAGGCAACTCTCTTTGGTGACGTTATGCAAATCACCTGGAGTCATACACGAGTGGGGTAAAAATGGAATGTTCTTAGTGGAAACCCTGCGTGGTATTTATCCCTTCATTACTTGAGCAGAGTCCAGGCCACTCAGGAGATCTCTACGTGCCATGCATACTAATCCTCTACTGGTTATTATCTTTTTCCTATGTCCTAAGCAGCTTTATCTATGTTTTTAGGTGACTGGGATTTCTAATCCTGACATTACCTAGGCTTCGTGCTCATTAGCTTAATTCGCTTGAGTATGGCAATATGAAATCGCCTGCTCACGTCACTTCTAGCTGACATACTAGTCGTCTTGGGACGTTCCCTTGATGATAAATAATGCATAGTCATATACTTGTTAACATACATAGTCACATACATACATACATACATCTATCCATATATCTCATGCATGTGGGGATTTTAGGGATTCTCTTATGTGCCCTGTGGTTGTGTCCTTCTTAGTCCTTCAACCCACGTAACCGTGGCCGTGGCTATGCCCTCCTTCCGTTCCCTATCATGCCGACCTGACAGCGCTCTTTACTGGTGTGGTAGCTAGCCATGAACATTCATAAGACATCGAGCAATGATAGGTACAACCATCCAACTGAAAGGATGGGGAGGGATCGGCCCTGTGACTCGATCTGGCATGGACACGTAGATCGACCCTGTGACTCGACCTGGTCAGCCCTGTGACTTGACCGCGCATAACATTTTCATTCATGGGATGGATCCACCCTTTAGCTAGGCTTGTGCCTGCTATTCATCATATTAAGGCCTGTGCCTCATAGTAGGGCCTGTGCCCGCATTCGTAATCTCAGGCTTGTGCCTGGTGGTATCGTAATCAGGCCTATGCCTGCGTTGGTCTTAACCAATCCAGCTTGCTGAATTGGTGAGGGGCGTGTCTGTAAAACGTGCCAAGAGAAAGGGATAATCCTAATCATATAACTACGTACTTTATTTAAGGTCTTCCGAGCCCTAGGTGGCTGGAACCTTCGTAACATATACTTGTTCCCTAAGGTTCAGTTATGATCTTCTTAAACGTTAAGTGATGACTTCTAGTTATCTACGGTCGTCCTAAGTCATATGACAGTCGATTCCTCATGATGCATAATTTCATATACAATGGTATACATATCGGTACTTGTTGGATTGCATAGAATGATTAAAAACTCAAGCTCTTCAGGGAGCATTCGAATGACTAGGGTTTT
The DNA here is from genome assembly GCA_003254905.1 of Nissolia schottii. Taxonomy (NCBI): domain Eukaryota; kingdom Viridiplantae; phylum Streptophyta; class Magnoliopsida; order Fabales; family Fabaceae; genus Nissolia; species Nissolia schottii. The sequence continues at coordinate 15,651 of QANU01010842.1, forward strand.
AATCATTCGAATGAAATCCTACAATCTTTCATTCAATTGTCCAGGGTTTTCACTCGAATGAATCCTCAAAATCTTTCATTCGAATGACTCTGGGGTTGGTCACTCGAGTGAATCCTCAAAATCTTTCATTTCTGAGGGAATTCATTCGAATGACCATGTTAAAACTTTGTTCACTGCGAGATTTTTCACATTTTCCCCACAGTCATTTTCCTTAACTTTTCTTCTCATTTCCAAGTGATCTAACAGCTACAGTTATGTTTTCAAACATCAAAACTACCAAAAACCATTTTCACAGCTTATTCTCTATATTTTCTACAAAGTATTTTCCAAATCATAGACATGCAAATACACATATAAAATCACATAAAGAACCACATAGACAGTGGGCTTAGGGTTGCCCACCTCCGATGGAGATTCCGATTTTGTAGATTCGTTGTGAAGAATTTTCTCTTCACGGTGGCGTGCTCCAAGAATTTTTCTCGAGTCCGGTAGTGTAACCACAATGTGCACAAACATAAGTAGAATTTGAAAAATCTAAGAAAGAGATGTGATGGTTTCTGAGGTTTAAATGGCTATTCATAGCCAAAGGGGTTGGGCCCCTTCTTCCTTTTTCTTTTCTTTTTATTATTATTATTATTATTATTATTATAATATTATATTATTATAATTGGAAATATCTTCTGCTGAAGATAGAAACCAATGCCCTCTAAAACACCCTAGCTAGCTAGTATATGCTTAAGTCTCAAACTTGTTACTAAGTTGTTATCCAGTTTGGTTGGTGATGAGGACATGATCAAGGGCAAAGAACTAGAGGCAATTAAAGGACTTGGAGGGCCAATGACAAGGGCCAGAGCTAGAAAAGCAAAAGAGGCTTTACAAAATGTTTTGGCAACAATTTTTAAAGTGAGGCTTAAATTAGAAAAAGGTGAATCCAAAATGATTAATTGCATCATGGAAAATGTGGACCAGGTGGTGCAACTTGGATGAGGCTTCTTTGGAATGTTTTTGTGGACCAGGTGGTGCAACTTGAATGAGGCTTCTTTGGAGTGTTTTTTTTTTTTTTTTTTTTTGTCTAGCAAATAAATGGCCATGCCATGAGATTTTTGTTGAGTTTTATTCAGCTCTTTTTTTTTGCATTAGATGACACCATTAGTAGCATTAGTTGGTGCTCATTATTAGTTTTCAGTTATGTTTCTTGTGGCTTTTAGTTGCTTTTAGTTTTCAGTTTTGTCTCTTGAGTTTATATAGCTAGCCAAATTGTTTAATTTCGAATTCAAGTGGAATTATAATCAGATTATCATCATTTTGATAGTAAGAGAGTGATTCTCTAAGTTCTTGAGTGATTCAAGATTGAGACTATCAAAGGATTTCCCAAATTCCTTTGTGTGTTTGTCTCTTTATTTTCTTTTCATCAATTCTGATTTGAGACTCTAACTTGGTGATAACATTGGTCATATCATTTGGTATTCAGAGCTCAGGTTTGAGGTTTCAATATTTCCTCTACATTATTTTTCTTGGCCATTGTTATTTCTCGTGTTCTTGTTCCTTCTCATTTTTGCTGAACCATTGCAAGAGTTAAGCCTTTGTTGATTTGGAAAAAAAAAATCAAAGAAGAAAAAAGAAAGAAAGAGAAAATTCGTCCAAAAGAAAAAAGAAAAAAAAAGATTTGGCTGAGTGGTTCATGTTTGTTGCTAAAACTCATATTTTAAAGGTTTTCTTAAGGTATTATTGTTGTTTTGTGACTTCGGTGGCTATTTTCTTGTTCCTAAACCTTGTTAGCCGTCCTAATTCTTGTCTTGACACAATTGGTAGACAGTCCTCTCTGTGGAATCACTTAAGAACTCAAGAGTGGAAAAAGGCAAGAGTGCACATTATAGAAAAAACCATAAACGAGTGATACACTTGAGTGCGGTGAGAAATTTTTGGTTACATTTGATGTGTTTGTTTAAGATGGCAGGTGATAATCCAAATGATGGAGGAGGATTTTCACAATTCCAAATACAAGCTCTTACACAACATTTTGAGAGATTGTTGAAACAATCAATGGATTCTCTCAATGACCGTCTGGACAACTTGGAGGAATGGAGGAGTTCTCAAGGAGAGGATGAAAGAAGAGAAAGAAGATGGAGGGATGATAACAACATTCCTAGACAAAACCGAATTGAGGGTGTTAAACTCAACATTCCTCCATTCAAGGGTAGGAGTGATCCGGAAACTTATTTGGAGTGGGAGCTCAAGATTGAGCATGTCTTTTCTTGTAACAACTATGAAGAGGAGCAAAAGGTGAAGCTTGCCACCGCGGAATTTTCAGATTATGCACTTGTGTGGTGGAATAAGCTACAAAAGGAGAGGTTGAGGAATGAGGAGCCAATGGTGGAGACTTGGGCAAAAATGAAGAGAATCATGAGAAAGAGGTATATTCCCACTAGCTATGCTAGGGACATGACTCAAACTCCAAAGGTTGTCTCAAGGCAGCAAGGGGGTTGAGGAGTACTTTAAGGAGATGGAGATGCTAATGATTCAAGCCAAAGTCCATGAGGATGAAGAGGTAACCATGGTACGTTTTCTTAATGGTTTGAATAACGATATTCGAGATATTGTGGAATTACAGGAGTTTGTTGAAATGGAGGAGTTGTTACACAAAGCTATGCAAGTGGAGCAACAACTTAAGAGGAAAGGCGTGGCTAGGAGAAGCTCGGCCAACTTGAATTCTTCTAGTTGGAGGGACAAATTTAAAAAGGAAGGGGCTGCCACTTCTAGCAATCCAGCACCTTCAAAGGCCTTAGAACAACCCAACAAAAGGAGTAGAGAGGTGAAGTGTTTCAAATGCTTGGGCTTGGGTCACTATGCCTATGAGTGTCCCTCAAAGAAAGTGATTCTTCTCAAGGATAGTGGGGAGTATACTAGCGAGTCCGAAGCTAGTGAAAGAGATGATGAGGAAGAGGAAGATGAAGAGGAGGCCGTGGAGGGAGAAATGTTGGTGGTAAGGAGGTTGTTGGGTAACCAATTAAAGCCTATAGATGAATCCCAAAGAGAATATTTTTCACACTAGATGTTCTATCAATGGGAAGGTATGCATGATGATAATTGATGCTGGAAGTTGTACTAATGTGGCTAGTGATATATTAGTGTCAAAGCTGAATTTAGACACTAAACCTCACCCTAGGCCATACAAACTTCAATGGCTTAGTGAGGGCGGAGAGGTACAAGTGAAGCCGCAAGTACAAGTGGAGTGTTCCATTGGGAAATACAAGGATAAGGTGCTATGTGATGTAGTACCAATGGAGGCCAGCCACTTACTTTTGGGGAGGCCATGGCAATTTGACACTAAAGCATTCCATGATGGATTTACCAACAAAATTTCTTTCATGCGCCAAGGCAAGAAAGTGATACTCAAACCATTGAGTCCT
>QANU01010842.1:39031-63341 GCA_003254905.1 Nissolia schottii
TTTTTTTTTTACTTTTCATTTGCATTAAATAATTACTAAAATAGAGCCATGCGTCGGAAAGAAAAAGTATAACAAGCGGTAAAGCCCTTAGGCTTAGCAGATAACCGTATAGTAATAAAGCATAAAATATACATTCATTTGGTCCATCATAGCAGTCATGTAGTTATTACAATAAATAATATACAAGTAACATATACATAGTCTCACAATACATGTCATCAAAATACAAGGGCTACTGTAACACTACTCAGTATGCCTTTGAAAAAAATCCTGACATCCAACTATCTCTGGGTCCAATCCTATCATAAGCGGCTCCTCGGGCGGCTCGTCAGCATCCTCGTAATATGAGTCATCATATGTCCCTGAAGTCATAAGGCAGTGGGGGTGAGAACGGCAGGTTCCCAGTGGAAATAACTTTAGCCTTTAGATCTCGTGTCATATTAGGTCAGACTTCAGGCCGCTCAGAGATTTCTAAGTGTGCATACATTCTTTTCAGCAGCATTTCAGCATTTCTTTCCTTTTTGTACCTGCAGCATGTCATGACTTGTTCCCTATGGTTCAATTCATAATCTTTACTTATTGCAGAATTACTTCTAGTTCTCTTAAAATTATCTTATCATGATGCATGAAATGCTAACAGATTATTTCACATACTGCACATACTGCACTTACATCAATTAGCAATTACAGCACATCGTTGATTGTTAGACTATGTGCCTCAAAACAGTGTCCATAACCATTTCAGGTCTCAGACTGCTCAGCGGTACCCTAAGGTCGCTCAGCGATATGAGCCATCTTGCTCAGCGGTGACTTGGTACCGCTCAGCGGTCACTGGGCGAATCTGAAAACCGAATTCTTATTTTCTTTCCTTTCTCTTCCCCTTTGCTCATGGCTACTCCTTGAGGTTTTTACATATATTCTAACTATCAAAATTCTATCTAGTCCAGGTCACAGGACCCTTCAGAATCATCTCCCTATCCTAACCAAGCATCTAAACTAATTAAGCATGCATACAAACATCAAGACATAAACACATATAAACACATAAACACATACATCCACCAAAGAGGTGAGTAAACTAGAGTTACCCACTTCCTAAAGGGCTTTTCGGTGATGGAAGAAAGGCGGGGGAAGTCGTCCTCCGAGCTTCTGGCGCGATCCAAGCTTTTTGAAGGGGTTTCTGCAAAGTGTCTCTGGGCAAACGGACAGAGTTTCCCCTAGGTTATGAATTTTTCTCATTTTTTTCTGATTTATGGCTAGCTATTTATAGGAAAAAATCTACCTCCCATAATTACCTTTTTGCCGCTAGGTTTATTTACCAAAATGTCATTTTTAATTTCTTTTATAATTAATTAATTTGGAAGATATTCTTTAGGTCACATCATGAATAGTAATTGGATTAAAATATAATTTCCTTAAATCTGATTTCTCTCACATGGGCTGCCCCCACATTTGACTTTCTCCGGTTCCGTTCCGCTCGTGTTTTATCATTCGCAGTGTCGGTGCGTCGCGCACGGTCGTTAGAAGGTGTTTGTGAATTTTCCTCTAGAGAGTATTTTTCACAGATACCTTCAACCCGTTTCTACACTCTTGTGTCTGCCGACCACCGTTCGGCTCGCGGTTTCGTTCTTTCCCAACCTTCCCGATGGGGTCGTGGGACTATTCTAAGGTGTCTGAGACTTTTCCCTGGTACCGGTGGGGTTTCTAGAGACTTCGGGCTCTCTACTCAATTTTACATGCTAAACAGAGCTGTTTTAGTATCTGCAGAATCGTCCGAAACTCAGCAGAACTCCGTGTAACAGCCAGTTAAACCTCATCATCCAATTCTGAGGGTTAGTAGGAATCATTTGAGTGTCATCGAAATTTCTCACAACTCAACAGAATAATTCCTACAGACTTCCACACGTTTACTCTTACCCAAAGTTCTATGAGCAGTTATTCGGCGAAATTCTTACTAAGAAAATAGCGGGATGTTACACATTTCAATCGAATGAAAGAACCCGTAGGGATTTCATTCGAATGCATACCTAGGCATTCGAATGCATCCTGGCAGACTTGAGATTTTAGTGGTTCCAAGAGATCCAATGAGCACAAATGCGCCTATAGTGGCACAAGAAAGAATGCATCATGACAATAGATCACTAGAGGTTATGATGGAATGAAAACCTAATAAAGAAAGATGATAAAAGGTAGGAACCAGAGTCCAATGAGAAAGATAAAAGTGCATAATAACATGATTACAAATAAATGAAAGTATGATTTTCGCCTGGTTTAGCCCAAAGGAAGGCGACCAGATTGTGTATGATACCGGTTAAAAGAAAAGATAATACACTCATGCATAGTGCGCAATAGCAGGCTCGAAGGGAACTATAACATCCCGCTCTTTCTTAGCAGAAATTTCCCTAATTAATTGTTCGTAGAGCATCCTGTATAGGTTGACATGCAGAGATTAATAGAAATTTATCTGTTTAGTTTCTCGAAATTCTGACGACACTTAAATAGTCCCTCATGACCCTTAGAATTTAGGGGAAAAATTAAATCGTCGGAAAAACGGAGTTCCACTCACTTTCGGACAATTCCGCAGACACTAGAACAGTCCCGTTTGGCCCCGTTGAGCCAGTAGAACTGAGTAGTGGGCCCCAATCTTGAGAAACCATACCTTATGGGGGAAAAGAGGGTGAAACCCCTAGAGCAACCCCAAATTGTTACCAGGAAGCTTTGGTGATCGCGGAAACGCCAGCGGAATGGACCCGATCGGACACCGATGAGAGATAACGGGTCAAAGGTATCTGTGAAAAATACTCCTCTGGAGAAAAATTCACAAATGCCTTGAAGTAATTATACCCTTGGGTAGAGGGAATTGAGAGAGGATCGCGACGGTACAAGCGGAATATTTTTCGGACGATCGTGCGTGACGCACCGGGACTGCGAATGCAACGCCCTAGCTAGTTAGCCTATGCTTAAGTCATAGGTTTCCCTGGCTAGGTAGTTGAATGCTGGGCTATGAACTATTACTGTTCTAGTTTATTAGTCGAAATTAGGGTTACTGAAAATACGGGCCAATTTGAACCTTCTTTTGGAAATACATGCATAAGAACAATAAAGAGTCGTGCGAGTAATATAACGACTAACGACATAACTAAAAGGTATATGAGTAGGAATGCATACCTGTAGTACGGAGCTTTAGCGGCAGACTGTACACATAGAGGCCCGAAAAATACACAACATTTCATCTTAATAAAGTACATAAAGTTCATACATAAGTCTATCCAAAGGAAATAATATACATAACCAGTGGCAGTGATATACAGACGCGAAGACTAATAGTGACTACATACACGAGCGGCACCTCTCGCTTCGTGCATGGTATAACAACCTAACTCTGTAGACGGGTCCAGCTGATCTCCACCTACTCGGAGTCTCCTAGACGCTCCAGGGGCTCCTCCTCATCGCTACTGGTCAGACCTGCCACCGCCGAGAAGCCGCGTGGGGCGAAGCGCTGTGGTCGGGCCGTCAATATCCTCTTCCGTGCAGTGGTCCGGCGACCTCGAGCTCGAACTAGAGGGGTGTACGCACCTGGGTCAGTAGCGGGCGTCGGGGCTGGCGTGGGTGTCTGCTCCAACTCTGAGGGAGGCATCTCCTCATCGCCGTTGAGGCAAATCGGGTCCCTGCTGCTGCTCCCCGGGCGCTCGTCCACCCAAATCGGGTTCAGCAGTGAAGTGCCTGGGGCTCCTAGCCTCGGTCTGGGAGGATGATCTTGCTCGTCAGGTAGGTGTGCGGGCGCGTAAGTACTCGTCTCCAAGAGGGTGTCGGTGCGGTAGTTGCGCATGCGCGTGCGCGTGAAGAGCCACACATCCTTGGCCGGTGGTGATGCCATAGCTGCAAACTGGATCCATAATCGAGTGGGGGTGAGAACTCTAAGTCCTCAGTGGGTCCCTATGGCTACCTATGATTCATTTACTCGAATATCCTCCAGGCCGCTCAGGGATTTCTAAGTTCTCTTGCATACTAACACCCTACTGATTATTATCTGGCCTAAGGTCCTGAACGGCTTTATCTACTTTACTAGGTGACTGGGGAACTAGTCTTGCTTATCTAAGTTCTCGTGCTTGTGAATCCTACGATTCATTTATAATTAAACTATCTGTCTCGGGTCGTTCCCTTGACGTCACATCATACATGAACATCCATGACTATGCATATATACTTTATCACATATATACTGACATACATATAGCTGTTCATTCATCACATCAATACACATACATATTCTTTATGCTTTATGCTTGGGGGACTTGGGGATCTCTTACGCATACCGGCTCACCCGGGTTAGCGTCCTTCTTCTCCTTTCTTTATTCTTTTAGGTATGACGTCAACCTTTCCTTCACTTCTTCTTATTGCTTCGATGAGCAATCTTTACTTTAACTTTAACTTTAACTTTCTTTGTGCCATTAACCTCTGCGAACCAATCCACCCTTTTGGGATTAATCCGTTAACCAACTCCACCCTTTTGGGACTTGGCAAGGTAACACCTTTTCCTTCCTTGTGTCCTTAACCTCTGCGAACCAATCCACCCTTTTGGGATTAATTCGTTAACCAATCCACCCTTTTGGGATTGGCAAGGTAACACATTGGCCACTCCACCCTTTTGGGACTGGCGAGGGGCGTGTCAATTAGACATTGCCAAGAGAGGGCTTTCCTAACATATAACTGTATACATATTTCCCTAAGTTCCATTATGCTTTCTTGAACATTAAGTCATTAACCTCTAGTGTTCTATGGATGCCCTAACTCCTAGGTGACATCCCATCCTCATGATGCATGCTTAAATATATAAGAATGGCTTAACCATAGTCATTGGATCCCTTGAAACCACTAAACTCCCAACTCTGCCAGGTTTCATTCGAATACTTGCTGTGGCATTCGAATGAAATCCCTCGGAGTCCTTTCATTCGATTGGAATAGGCTTTCATTCGACTGAAATCCCTCGACATCCTTTCATTCGAATACGAGGGAATTCATTCGATTGAAATCCCTAAAATTCGCCTTCATTCGACTGCAGTGGAATTCATTCGAAGGAAAGCTCGATGGGGCTTTCATTCGATTGAATTCCTTAAGTATTCGAATGCAGACTACAAAAATCGCCTTCCGAGACTCCAGATCGTAAATTCTTACTGTTCCTAGGGTTCCAAGTAGTACAGTTATGCGTTTCAATTTTCCACCGTTCACAAAACCCTTTTTACACAGTATCCCCCCAAAATACTACTTAACAGTTCTACAGTCAAATACACAAATAGGCACATATACAGTTAAAAACTAAACCACATAGACAGTGGGCTTAGGGTTACCCACCTCCAATCGGGATTCCGATTTGGTAACTCTGAAGGGGAGATTGTCCTCTTCACGATGGTGTGCTCCAGCTAATTTTCGGGGGCTCCGGCACGAGCTCTAGATGCGTCGGAACGTAACCCTCGGTTGCCCACTGAATGTAACTTCTGAGAAGTTACGAGGTTATAAATAACCGTGCACAGTGAAAAGATATTTTCTCTCCTTTTTTACCTTCATTTCTTTGTTTTCACGTTTTGCTGAAGCTCTGCTTCAGCTTCTTATATTTATTATTATTATTATATTATTATTTGTATATTTATTTATTTATTTGTTCATTTCTTAACTTCTGAAGAAAGTTAATGCCCTTTCCCAGTTCCGTTTTCGTTCGATCGCATTTTGTCCGAAAAACCCTACTTCCGGTTGCCCTAAAAATGTTCGGGACATACCGCTGTGACCTATTTATTTTTCCCCCCAGTCCAGAACAATTTCCTCGGGGATCAGGGACTCTTTTATCAGGTCGAAACATCCTACGGACGCTTTACAGTATCCTGGAAATTTCCGTTCAAGTTGTAACCCTTCCAGCGGTCCCCGAAAATTTATGAGACAGCTACACCTAGTCCGTTTCCCCAATTTTTAGGGCTTCAGAGATTTAACTCGACTCCCCTCGCCCCCTTCAACGTTTTTCGACCGCCCTCGGCTATCAATGGGTAACTTTTCCGGCTCGTAGAAACACGGGATGTTACAGCGAACGACCAAAAACGAGCGAAACGGGACCGAGTGGGCCCCCCATCTGCAATTGACCACGTGATGGCTGCAGATTTCCAAGGAAAATAATACAGAATTAGGTTACTATTCATTGATTTGACCTTAGAATTATCTAACCTAATTAATTAATTCATAAATTAAATAGAAAATGGCATTTTGGTAATTTTGGCAAAGGGAATAATGGGAAAATGGCCAAATTTTCGTGGCTATTTAAGGGCTGGACCAGCAACCCCAAATTTCATTCATCCATCCCTTGGAAGTGCAGAAACTCTGCCCGTTTGCTTGCCTGACGCGCTGCGGAGACCCTGCCGGAACACTGCGGGAACCAGAAAACGATCTGGGAAGGCTAAGCCCTCAAGGAACCTGCCTCTTTGCCACCATTTTCTGCCCTTTTCAAGCCTCTAAGGAAGTGGGTAACCTTAGTTTTACTCACCCCCTTAGTGGTGATTGTATGCTTGCTTTGTTTTGATGATTTTGCAATATGTTAGAACTATTATGCTAGGGTTAGGGAGATGATTCTGAAGGGTACTGTGACCTGAACTAGCTAGGATTTTATTGGTTGGAATATGTGTAAAAAACTCAAGAAGTGTCCATGAGAAAGGATGGCAAGAAACAAAGAAAACCAAAGAAGTATGTTGTCGTTCGCCCAGGTATCACTGAGCGGCCTCATGAGTCGCTGAGCGGCCTTTGTGAACCGCTGAGCGAAGGGTACCGCTGAGCGGCTGTATGCTTCGCTGAGCGGCTCCGACTGAACTTAAAGATAAGGGGGGAAAATGATTTTGAAAACGTGGAGGAAACTCATGGAAACTGTCTTGGGCACATAGTCCAGCAAACAAAGATTTAATTGAGGTGCTTGATGGATGTATGTAAGATATAAGATGTATGTGGAACATTGCATGTAGAATGATTATGTTTGGAAATGGTTAGGTTATCATGCATCATGAGAACAGGGTTGTCATCTAAGTGTTAGGGCAACCTTAGAGAACTAGAGGTTAATCACCTAAATGCTTAAAGATCATAATTGAACGTTAGGAAACAAGTATGTAGCTATATGATAGGAAGCATCTCTCTTGGCGGACACGCCCCTCACCAGTCCCCCCAAAGGGGTGGATTGGTTAAGGATAAGGAAGGGAAAGAAAGAAAGGAAAGAAAAGATGAAAAAAAAGATGAATGAAAAAGGGTGACGTCACGCCTATAAAATGATGATGATGTATGGGTCTCCACTTGGTTGTGCCATAGGGCCAACCCCTCGCCATCCCACTAGGTGGCTGGTTATCTCTATTGATGATCGAAGACAGAACATTAGTTATCCGCGATGGTTTTCAACCACTCAGGTTATAGCGCTGCCTGGTCGACATTAATCAGAGCACAGAAGCAGGTTGTAGATGTTTGGCCGCATCTACATGAGTGGGCAAGACTCGGCGCGGCCTTGGTCCATTAGTTAGCTGGGAGCCGACGCAGCCTCGGTCCATTAGTTAGCCGAAAGCATGGAAAGCAGGATGCGCCCCGGTCCATTAGTTAGCCGGCACGCATGAGAGAGTCTCAAAGTTTGCATGCATAAAGTATGAAATGAATGAATATGAAATAGTATGATGAATGAGTTGTAATGTATAAGTATATGATAGTGTATATGAGCACGTGTATGAAGTAAATACCGTCAAGAGAACGCTCGAGACGGCTATGTATGTACGCAAGAAAAGTTAACAAGCATGAGAAATTAGATAAGCAAGACTAGTTCCCTAGTCACCTAGTAAAGTAAATAAAGTCGTTCAGGACCTTAGGCCAGATAATAATCAGTAGGATGTTAGTATGCATGTTTACCTAGAAACACCTGAGCGGCCTGGTTGATAAGTGAGAAAAGAGATCCCCTATGCTAAGGTTAACCACTAAGGACGACTGTTCTCACCCCCACTCGCTTATGCTTCCAGGAGCAGGCGAAGAATATGAGGGCTACGAGGAGCCCTATGAGGAGCCGCACGTGGAGCAGTAGAGGGCCGAGGACGAGCCAATCTAGCTTGGCATCAGATGGACATTTTGCCATATTTTGATATATTTTGATATGTATTTTGATGTATTTGGCTTGTATATGTAAACTAGTATGATACTCTGTTGGTTGTAATTTGTGATGGACCAGATACTTGTTTATGTAATTATTTATGCCAGTAACGATTATTACTCTTAAGCTTCAGCTCTATCGTTTGTATTATATGCTTTGATTCATACGCGGCTCATACTTTGCAAATATAGTAACAAGCCGAAAAGTTTTTAAAATGGTCCATATTTTCCTTAATCTTGTATTTGTGAAAGATAATAAAGGAATATAAGTAATCCTACCAAATGATTAACAACCTAGTGAGCTTTGCGTACTACTCGAGGGTATGCAGTTAGCTAGGGTGTTACAGTTGGTATCAGAGCAGTTTAGTCCTACGTGAGCCTATGGACTGAGCTGCACTATGCTTCCAGGCATGACGAACGGTTTAGGTCTTTGCTAAGTGGTATGTGCAAAGTTCATGTGTGCCTGCCTTTCTTGAGACTGATTACCTCGAAATTGTGCAGGTACGACAGATTATACACAGCGGATGATGGAGCCGGCAGAATTTGCTGACATCCTTCGTGAAATGGCCCAAGCCACTCAGGCTCAGGCCCAAGCCACTCAAGCCCAAGCTCAGGCAACGAATCAGATGGTAGCAGCTGCAATGCATCGGAATCCGGCCCCAACAGCTGAAGAGGCAAAAGCGAAAATGTTTGCTGAGTTTGGAAGAGCAAACCCCTGACTTTTGAAGGGTTGATGGACCCAGAACTCCTTCATAACTGGATAGCAGAGACGGAGCAGGTTTTTGAAGACGTCCCCTGTACAGAGGTGCAGAAAGCTCGATTTGCTACACAGAAGCTGCGAGGTGCGGCTAGAACCTGGTGGAACACCACCAGACCTCTTTTAGAACAGCAGGGAGGTCCTGTCACATGGGAGCGATTTACCACTGCTCTCTTGAACAAGTATTTCCCTAAGGGGCTTAGGTACCAGAAAGAAGCTGAGTTTATGGCGCTGCAACAGGGGGACATGACCATGGCTGAATACACGTCCACCTTTGAGAGGTTGTACCGCTACTCCTCTACATATCAGTTGCTCTCTAATGAAGCATGGAAATGTGGAAAGTTTCAGAGGGGACTGAAGGAAGAGATGCAGATGGCCATTAACCATTGGGACATCCAGGATTATGCCCTTTTGGTCAGTAAGTGTATGACGCTAGAGGAATTGGCCAGGAATTTGGCCAGGGCTAGGACCGCCAGGATCAAGAGGAAGATGGAGGAGTAAGGGAGTTCCTCCCAAGCACAGCGACAGAAGGGACCATTTCAGGCTCCGTTCTCGGGCAGAGGTAGAGGACAGCTTCTCCCACGACCGCAGCAGTGGGCTGTGAGACCCCAGGGTCTGAGGGGACCAAGATTTGCCAGACCCCCGTAACAGATGATCAGGCCTCAGCAGCTAGCAGTTAGGCCACCGCAACCGAGTAGTGTTCCAAGGAGCTCCAGGCAAGCCCCCCGAGGAGTTCAACCAGGTCAGGAGTTTAGGCCGCCGTGCCCCAAATGCGGGAAGCCCCACCTTGGTGATTGTCTCGCCGGGCAGGGGGTGTGCTATAAGTGTGGGCAGAGTGGTCACTTCGCCAAGTTCTGCACGGCTGTCCCACCACCAGCTCAGCAACAAGGAAGAGTCTTTACCCTATCTGGAGAGGAGGCTGAGGATGCAGAAGGTCTGATTATGGGTAAGTGCACTATGCTGGGTACTACTTTGACTGTATTATATGATTCGGCAGCCTCGCACTCTTTTATTTCCCATGACAGTGTTAGGAGACTAAACCTAACGCCGGTAGCGTTACCTTACACGCTAAGGGTGTCTACCCCTACCGCTCCACCAGTTGAGACTTGTCAAGTATGTCTCCAGTGTCCCCTTCAGTTACAGGATCGAATGTTCGTGGGTGATCTTATCTACTTACCCTTAGTGGGCTTGGATGTCATTCTAGGAATGGATTGGTTACTCGACAACCAGGTGATCTTGGATTGCGCTAAGAAGCTGGTAACCTTTCCTTCTGTGGTTCCAGCCACGCCACCCTCTAAGGAAGAATCAGTAGTGCTGTACTGCTGTCCGTTGGAGAACCAGAACTTCATCTTCTTGGCTTCGTCAGAGGTGGAGGCAAAACAGGACGTGATGCATATTCGGGTGGTGAGTGAGTACCCGGATGTATTCCTAGATGATATTCCGGAGTTTCCCCCGAAGAGAGAAGTGGAATTCTCTATTAGCTTGGTTCCGGGAGCAGGACCAATCTCAATGGCGCCATACCGAATGTCCACGGTAGAGCTGCAGGAGTTGAAAAAGCAGTTAGAGGAACTACTGGACAAGCTGTTTATTCGACCTAGTGCGTCACCATGGGGAGCTCCAGTGTTGTTCGTGAAGAAGAAAGATGGCTCGATGAGGCTATGTATTGATTACCTGCAACTAAACAAGGTCATGATCAAGAACAAGTACCCGTTGCCGAGGATAGATGATTTAATGGATCAACTCAGAGGAGCTAAGGTGTTTTCAAGGATTGATCTGCGCTCAGGCTACCATCAGATACGGGTCTCAGATGAGGATATTCCCAAGACGGCTTTTAGGACTCGCTATGGCCACTACGAGTTCACCGTGATGTCGTTTGGGTTGACTAATGCCCCTGCGATTTTCATGGACTACATGAACCGGATCTTCAGGCCGTACTTGGATGAGTGCGTGATAGTCTTCATAGATGATATTTTGATATACTCGAAGACTGAGGAGGATCAAACTAACCATCTTAGGTTGGTTCTCGATGTCTTGAGGGAGAAGCAGTTGTATGCTAAACTCTCTAAGTGCGAGTTCTGGACCAAGGAGGTGAAATTCTTGGGACATGTGGTGACAGAGCAGGGAATCTCGATGGATCCAAGCAAGGTTGCAGTTGTGATAGAATGGGAGCGACCTACCACAGTCACAGAGATCAGGAGCTTCTTGGGATTTGCGAGCTATTACCGAAGGTTTATCAAGGGGTTTTCTCAGATGGCACTACCCCTTACCAAGCTCACCCGCAAAGAAGTTAAGTTCGAGTGGTCACCAGAATGCGAGGAGAGCTTCTGCAAGCTCAAGGAGAAGTTGACTACTGCTCTTGTACTGAATTTACCAGATCCTCACACGCCGTATGAGGTGTACTGTGATGCCTCGAGGATGGGACTTGGATGTGTGCTCATGCAGAACCGCCAAGTGGTAGCTTATGCTTCCCGATAGCTAAGAACCCATGAGGCGAATTATCCGACTCATGACTTGGAGTTAGCAGCAGTGGTGTCTGCCTTGAAGATATTGAGGCACTATCTGTATGGTATCCAATTTGAAGTATTCTCCGACCACAAGAGCCTACAGTACCTCTTTGATCAGAAGGAGTTGAATTTGAGGCAAAGGAGGTGGATGGAGTTTCTGAAAGACTATGACCTTGGTCTGAACTACCATCTCGGAAAGGCGAATGTGGTAGCAGATGCATTGACCAGAAAGGCACTACACATGGCTCAGATGATGGTATAAGAGTCTAAGCTGCTGGAAGAGTTTCGAGAACTAAGTTTGGGAGTTATTCAGCAGGACAACAGTATCAAGCTAGGCCCACTACAGATTACTAGCAGTTTCAGGCAGAGGATAGTCAAAGCTCAGGAGCACTGTCAAGAAGACCTTTGGCAGAAGTTTGTCAAGGTCGTGAAGGAGAGGAAGGTCCAGGAAGCAGTCGTGGGAAGTGATGGCATCATACGCTTTAGCAACCGGGTTTGTGTACCCGACGAGGGTAATCTATAAAGAGATATTCTGGATGAAGGTCACAAGAGCAAGTTCACTATGCACCCAGGCATCACCATAATGTATCATGATCTGAAGCAGAGGTTTTGGTGGCCAGGTTTGAAGCGAGACGTGGAAGAGTGGGTGCAGAAATGTCTGGTATGTTAGAAGGCGAAAGTGGAACACCGTAAACCTCCAGGACGGTTGACTCCTCCAGAGGTGCCAGAATGGAAGTGGGATGGTATCTCTATGGATTTCGTGTCAGGATTGCCACGCACGGCGAGGAATGTGGACGCCATCTGGGTGATTGTGGACAGACTCACCAAGTCTGCCCATTTTCTTCCGGTGAAGATGACCTATCCACTGGAGAGGTTGGTGCAGCTGTACATAAGGGAGGTGGTGAGATTACATGATGTACCTTCGTCCATCATATCAGACAGGGATCCTCAATTTACGTCCCGATTTTGGACAGCTTTCCAGAAGGCCTATGGGACTCAGTTGGCGTTGAGCACGACATATCATCCGCAGACCGATGGACAGACTGAGAGGACGATTCAGACCCTCGAGGATATGTTGAGGGCATCCCAGTGCTGGGATGAGCTGTTACTGTTCATAGAGTTCTCCTACAACAATAGTTACCATGCTAGCATTGGCATGGCCCCCTTTGAAGCACTCTATGGCTGGAAATATCAGTCACCCCTCTGCTGGAACGATGGTCGTGAGTACAGATACTTGGGACCCGAAGAGACCCAAGATGTAGAGGAGTGTATACAACGGATCAAGCAGCGAATCCTCACTGCTCAGAGCCGTCAGAAAAGCTACGCCGACGTTCGAAGAAGACCCCTAGAGTTTCAAGAAGGAGACTATGTGTTCTTGAAGGTTGCTCCTACTACAAGCATTGGGAGGGCCATGAAGGTCAAGAAGCTAAGTCCTCGGTTCATTGGGCCTTTGCAGATATTGGAGCGCATCGGACCAGTGGCATATCGGATAGCTCTACCACCAAACCTGGCCAACGTTCATGCTGTCTTTCATGTGTCTCAGTTGAGGAAATATTATGCTTCCCCGGATCATGTGCTTGAGCCCGAGAAGATCATCTTGAGAGAGGATCTCGCCTTACCGTTGATGCCGCAGAAGATTATTGACCACAAGACCCGGAAGACTCGGAACAAAGAGATTCCAATGGTGCGAGTTATCTGGCGAGGAACAGACATGGGAGCTGGAGGAAGACATGAAAGCGACCTATCCAGAATAATTCTCAGGTACGAAATTTCGAGGAAGAAATTTTTCTAAGGGAGGTGGAATGTAACATCCCGCTCCTTTCTTAGCAGAAATTTCCCTAATTAATTGTTCGTAGAGCATCCCGTATAGGTTGACATGCAGAGATTAATAGAAATTTATTTGTTTAGTTTCTCGAAATTCTAACGACACTTAAATAGTCCCTCATGAGAGGAAAAATTAAACCGTCGGAAAAACGGAGTTCCGCTCACTTTCGGACAATTCCGCAAACACTAGAACAGTCCCGTTTGGCCCCGTTGAGCCAGTAGAACTGAGTAGTGGGCCCTAATCTTGGGAAACCATACCTTATGGGGGAAAAGAGGGTGAAACCCCTAGAGCAACCCCAAATTGTTACTAGGAAGCTTTGGTGATCGCGGAAACGCCAGCGGAACGGATCCGATCGGACACCGACAAGAGATAACGGGTCAAAGGTATCTGTGAAAAATACTCCTCTAGAGAAAAATTCACAAATGCCTTGAAGTAATTATACCCTTGGGTAGAGGGGAGTGAGAGGATCGCAACGGTACAAGTGGAATATTTTTCGGATGACCGTGCGCGACGCACCGGGACTGCGAACGACCAAAAACGAGCAAAACGGGACTGAGTGGGCCCCACATCTGCAATTGACCACGTGATGGCTGCAGATTTCCAAGGAAAATAATACAGAATTAGGTTACTATTCATTGATTTGACCTTAGAATTATCTAACCTAATTAATTAATTCATAAATTAAATAGAAAATGGCATTTTGGTAATTTTGGCAAAGGGCATAATGGGAAAATGGCCAAATTTTCGTGGCTATTTAAGGGCTGGACCAGCTGCCCCAAATTTCATTCATCCATCCCTTGGAAGTGCAGAAACTCTGCCCGTTTGCTCACCTGACGCGCTGCGGAGACCTTGTCGGAACACTGCGGGAACCAGGAAACGATCTGGGAAGGCTAAGCCCTCAAGGAACCTGCCTCTTTGCCACCATTTTCTGCCCTTTTCAAGCCTCTAAGGAAGTGGGTAACCTTAGTTTTACTCACCCCCTTAGTGGTGATTGTATGCTTGCTTTGTTTTGATGATTTTGCAATATGTTAGAACTATTATGCTAGGGTTAGGGAGATGATTCTGAAGGGTCCTGTGACCTGGACTAGCTAGGATTTTATTGGTTGGAATATGTGTAAAAAACTCAAGAAGTGTCCATGAGAAAGGATGGCAAGAAACAAAGAAAACCAAAGAAGTATGTTGTTGTTTGCCCAGGTATCGCTGAGCGACCTCATGAGTCGCTGACCGGCCTTTGTGAACCGCTGAGCGAAGGGTACCGCTGAGCGGCTGTATGCTTCGCTGAGTGACTCTGGCTGAACTTAAAGATAAGGGGGAAAATGATTTTGAAAACGTGGAGGAAACTCATGGAAACTGTCTTGGGCACATAATCCAGTAAACAAAGATTTAATTGAGGTGCTTGATGGATGTATGTAAGATATAAGATGTATGTGGAACATTGCATGTAGAATGATTATGTTTGGAAATGGTTAGGTTATCATGCATCATGAGAACAGGGTTGTCATCTAAGTGTTAGGGCAACCTTAGAGAACTAGAGGTTAATCACCTAAATGCTTAAAGATCATAATTGAACGTTAGGAAACAAGTATGTAGCTATATGATAGGAAGCATCTCTCTTGGCGGACACGCCCCTCACCAGTCCCCCCAAAGGGGTGGATTGGTTAAGGATAAGGAAGGGAAAGAAAGAAAGGAAAGAAAATATGAAAAAAAAGATGAATGAAAAAGGGTGACATCACGCCTATGAAATGATGATGATGTATGGGTCTCCACTTGGTTGTGTCATAGGGCCAATCCCTCGCCGTCCCACTAGGTGGCTGGTTATCTCTATTGATGATCGAAGACGGAACATTAGTTATCCGCGGTGGTTCGTAACCACTCAGGTTATAGCGCTGCCTGGTCGACATCAATCAGAGGACAGAAGCAGGTTGTAGATGTTTGGCCACATCTACATGAGTGGGCAAGACTCGGTGCGGCCCTGGTCCATTAGTTAGCTGGGAGCCGACGCAGCCTCGGTCCATTAGTTAGCCGAGAGCATGGAAAGCAGGATGGCCCCGGTCCATTAGTTAGCCGGCACGCATGAGAGAGTCTCAAAGTTTGCATGCATAAAGTATGAAATGAATGAATATGAAATGGTATGATGAATGAGTTGTAATGTATGAGTATATGATAGTGTATATGAGCATGTGTATGAAGTAAATACCGTCAAGAGAACGCTCGAGACGGCTATGTATGTACGCAAGAAAAGTTAACAAGCACGAGAACTTAGATAAGCAAGACTAGTTCCCCAGTCACCTAGTAAAGTAGATAAAGCCGTTCAGGACCTTAGGCCAGATAATAATCAGTAGGATGTTAGTAAGCATGTTCACCTAGAAACACCTGAGCGGCCTGGTTGATAAGTGAGATAAGAGATCCCCTATGCTAAGGTTAACCACTGAGGACGACTGTTCTCACCCCCACTCGCTTATGCTTTCAGGAGCAGGCGAAGATTATGAGGGCTACGAGGAGTCCTATGAGGAGCCGCACGCCGAGGACGAGCCAGTCTAGCTTGGCATCAGATGGACATTTTGCCATATTTTGATATGTATTTTGATGTATTTGGCTTGTATATGTAAACTATTATGATACTCTGTTGGTTGTAATTTGTGATGGACCAGATACTTGTTTATGTAATTATTTATGCCAGTAACGATTATTACTCTTAAGCTTCAGCTCTATCGTTTGTATTATATGCTTTGATTCATACGCGGCTCATACTTTGCAAATATAGTAACAAGCCGAAAAGTTTTTAAAATGGTCCATATTTTCCTTAATCTTGTATTTGTGAAAGATAATAAAGGACTATAAGTAATCCTACCAAATGATTAACAACCTAGTGAGCTTTGCGTACTACTCGAGGGTATGCAGTTAGCTAGGGTGTTACAGTTGGTATCAAAGCAGTTTAGTCCTACGTGAGCCTATGGACTGAGCTGCACTATGCTTCTGGGCATGACGAACGGTGTAGGTCTTGGCTAAGTGGTATGTGCTAAGTTCATGTGCACCCGCCTTTCTTGAGACTGATCACCTCAAAATTGTGCAGGCACGACAGATTAGGCATGCCGCCTCGTAGAGACTATACACAGCGGACGATGGAGCCGGCAGAATTTACTGACATCCTTCGTGAAATGGCCCAAGCCACTCAGGCTCAGGCCCAATCCACTCACGCCCAAGCTCAGGCAACGAATCAGATGGCAGCAGCTGCAATGCATCGGAATTTGGCCCCAACAGCTGAAGAGGCAGAAGCGAAAGAGTTTGCTGAGTTTGGAAGAGCAAACCCCCGACTTTTGAAGGGTTGATGGACCCAGAACTCCTTCATAACCGGATAGCAGAGACGGAGCATGTAACATCCCGCTTTTTCCCCTTAGCAAAGATTTCATAAATTAAATAGGGAAACAATCCCTCGCCCAAGCCTTTGGATTAAAAGTACCTGTAGGAATAATTCTGCTCGTTTTCTTCAAATTCTACAGATACTGAAGCAAATCTTGTTTTGTCATCCGAGCATAACCGTGGGTCTAAGGTATCTATAAAATATACAGTTACGGAGGAAAGTTCACAAATACCTTAGATCAACTTAAATCATTGTTTTCGACTACCGGTACGTGGAATACTGCAACAGCAAGCGACCAAACACGATCAAACATAATCACAATTTGGTCCTAAAGGGAAGGAGCAGGTAAACCACTAGAGATATAAATTCTTAGGTTAAATGTCTGTAGAAGAAATTCTGTTCAGTTTCGGGAAATTCTACAGACACTAGAATGAACTCTTTCTGCCGTCTGAGCACTACCGCGCGTCTAAAGTATCCGTAAAAGGTACGGCTACAGACTAGAATTCATAAATAACTAAATGACCCTAAGATATTACTTAGGAAAAATTAGAGGATCACAAAGACGTGATCAGAATTTTTTTAGAACAGCTGTACGCGGAGTACCGGGACCGAAAACGCCAAAAACCTTATCAAAATTGATTTGCCAGAGCCCGTTAATTCTTGGCCACAAAAGTGGCCAAGACACAAGAGGAAATCACGGCTAGGAGGCTGCCCAAGTGGGGTCAAAGGAGTCAAATGGATGGTTAGTCATTAAATGACTCATGAAAATGACATTTCATGTAAAGACAAAACAAGGGCATTTTGGGAATTTTACCCCAAGGGCAAAATTGGAAAGCAAATTTCGTCCAAGAGGTCTATAAATACCCCTCAAATCAGAAATTTGGTGCAAAAATTTGGAAAACCTAGCCAAAGCTCTGTCCGATTACACAATCGACTGTTATTCAGTCAAAACAGAGACCCAGACACTTTCTGTACACAACCTAGTTCCTATTCTTCAGAAATCCCCTAACCTAAGCCCACAGAGAACCCTCAAAATCCTGGGATAAAGCTTGAGAGATTCAGCCCAAGAGGAACTAGGAAGCATCGTCGTTGGAAACAAAGCCAAGGAAGCAGCAGAAACCGTCGTCGGACTCAAAAACGACTTATCCACTGTCTATGTGGTTTCATGATTAGATATATATGCGGTTAGGATGTCCTCATGTGACTTTGATGTAGATATAGGTGATTGATGATTGTTTGGACTCGTTGGTACTGTCTGTATGCTGGAATTTTTATCATGAAAAACTAATGTTATTTTTGGAATCTACACCAAATTTTGAGTGGGGATGTCAAGTTTTACGATTTTTGGAGTCCCCGATGAATTTCTCAGCAAACAGACAGAAAACAGGGTTTTTATGGAAAAAGGGCAAAACGGGAATTTCAAATCTTGGGACTGAAAAACTGGGTTGATTTTCAGAAAATATGGGTTTAGAACTATCAAAAACCTTAAGGGAAAGTCTTGCGTCCATCGGGTTTTTGCGAACAAAAATTCCAAAGAAAACAGGGCGTTTCGGGGGCGAAACAGTAATTTTGAGAAAAAGGGGCAAACTGTAATTTCGTGGAGCTGGGAGTGAAATCTGACTTTTTAATCATGAAAAATGATCTTAGGACTATCAAAACCCTTGGGGTAAAATCTTGGACCTCTCCGGGTTCTGATATCTAATTTCCGACAGAAAACGGACGCATGCTTCTTGATTTTTAGAATAACTGCTGAATATGTTTGTTTATGTTTAGGATATGTGTAAATATGAGATGTCTCACTACGTATGTTCTATGCGTTATGTGTTACATGAATATGTGAATCTGTGCCAGATGTGCTATGTGCTTCATGAATAGTCTGTTAGGAAAGTATGGATTTATGATGGAAATGATATTACAAACATGGAAAAAGTATGTTTATTATTGTTAAAAGTGGATGATGAATGATGGAATAAATACTTTAAAGATTGATTTCAAGGAAACTTAAGGGACATGGAATAATTGCGGGAATTAGGAGCTGAAATTCGCCAAGTGACGCTAAGCGGCCTGACCGAAGTTCAGACTCTCTATTTTACAACTTGTCATTTTCTGAATAAAACACTTTTCTCAAACCTAGGTTTTCACACTGCTTGCAATTATCCATGGATCTACTGATTTTACTAAAGTATGTTAAATGTTATGAACTAAGGATTTATGTTTAAGGCATATGAATTGTGACTGGAATGAACTGTATTGATGAATGTGATGTGATTATGTGTCATGGAAATGATTTTACAAAAGGGAATGAAAGGGAAAGGTATCGGGCATGACGTCATTAAGTCCCCCAAAGGAATAAAGGAGGTTAAAAGATTCTTTTCCTAGCTGTGCCACTAGCCAGCAGGAAAGGCAAGCTGAACCCTGGGCATGCCTTGTCCCTAGCATAAGGACGGGGTAGGGTCCCCTCGCCATCCCTAGCATAAGGATGGATTCTCCTATCGTGAGCTACTTAGGTTTAGCGCGGCCTAGTCCTCACGATACTGAGACAACAAGGAAGCCTGTTGCGGTAGGCCACCGTTACGGGGGGTTGAGCTTGAAGTATGTGTTCTAAGTGATATAACTGTACATAAGTGGATGTGTGAAGAAGCTTATAATCAAAATGGACACGGTTATAAGTGGACGCACATGGAAGCTTATTATGTGATTATGTGAATTATGTGATTCAGGGAGTAAGGTAGAGAACAGATGACTTAGTTAATGAAGAATAGGTTCCCCCAGTCACGTAGTAAATTAGATAAAGCTGCTCAGGCTTAGCATGGATTTTAATAAATGGTAGGTATATAGTATAACTGTGACACCTAGAGACCCCTGAGCGGCGGAATCATAATTGAGTTTAAAATAAGTAGCGAGACCAGAGGTTACCCACTGAGAACGCAGTGTTCTCATCCCCCACTCCTTTATGGTTCTAGGCGAGTATGACAAGGACGAAGAAGACGTCAAAGCGGTGCGAGTAGTACGAGGAACAAAGAGAGGAGCTGCAAGAGAAAGAACCCTCCCAAGATCAGACAGCTGAAGATCAGACGATTAGCTTGTAGATGATACATGTGTACTTGTACTCCTATGTGATATTTGTACTTAATAATTATAATACTATTTATGCATTGCTGATGAATGTATGATGGACCGTTGTTTGTTATCCTTGCCTATATTAGTTATGCCTTTATTTAGAGTTAAAGGTGTTATATTTCCACTCGCCATATATACTCTGACGCTATAAATGCTCCTAATTTATGTTATGTAATGTATAAAGAAAGTTGCAAATTGGTCCATATTTTGAATAACAATATTTTCTGACATATATACACGGGACTAAGTAATCTAGTGAGCATTGTTTACGACGTACGCGTAAACAGTTAGCTAGGGTGTTTCATTTGGTATCAGAGCAGTTTAGTCCTTTGGAGCCTGAGGACTGAGCTTATCTATGCTTCTGAGCATCTTCCTTTGTGGATTCTCTGGTGTATGAGTATAGTATACACCTTTATGTATAAGGCCCAAGTGCATAAGTCAGGGTTCACCGGTACCAGAACACTGATTTGTCATTGTTCCTTGTGCATGTTCAGAATAAATCGCCATGCACTCAGTCTTGTCTTTCAAGGCAAGGAGTAGTGTGGCATGATGCGCTCCATCACTTTGCTTTCATACAACTGTTGCATTTCTCAGGAACATAGAGCCTAGCTAACTCTGTGTCTTGTTAAGTGTATTCAGGGCTTGATAGCTAGTGTAGAGTGGACTCTGTAATCCATTACTCCCGAGAAACTCCGCATTCTACTAAGTATCTCTCTCTACTGCTACTTCTCAATAATGGAAGGAAGGTAACCCCAAACCAAGGATCATTTTGTTTTCTCATTCTCCCTACGACACATATTCCCACCCCCATAGGAATCTTTTGGGAAGGACCCCGAATTTCCCTACCCGCTTAAGTTTGTTCCTTCCATATTTAAGAATTATGGGAAAGGATCCTCAAGTCCAGATTGAACATCTTACTTTCAGAACAGAGAAACCTAAAGACAGAATCTTCCCTCTGTCTTAATGTGTGTTACGGAAGCATTGTTTCTTAGAAAATTAGGTGGATAAGTCGAACTGGGGTCGTCGGAGGAAGTTTATAAGTTGTCCTATCCTGTTTAAGATCTCTGCCAACTTTGGAGGTTGGAAGAAGAATTAAAGAAGGCAAAGTTGTAACTTTGGGGAACTAAGACAAGCTGGATCAATGATGTTATTGTACAGGTAAGTAACTAAGGAGAGCATAAAGGGAATGTGAGTCAGAAGAATTAAGGAAGGTATCAGTAAGGAGAAAGTCGATAGGACTTGGGAAAATGGTAAAATGTGAAAGGAGATGAAGAGGTGTAACCATTTTCCCGGATTAAAGCACCCCTACATTAGCAATGAATGGGTATTTAGATAAACCTGGTGTCAGAATTTACCGAATGCGCAAAGGGGAAATTAAGAGTTGACTAGAACAACCATTAATGGATTGATGAAAGTTGTTCATCTTTTTGTCTATCTCTATTAGTAAGTTATTGGACAAGTTTACAATTAAGGGATGCGAAATAGATGGGCAAGTAGTGCATAAAGTACAACTAATTGTTAAGGAAGCTGGGTATGTATAGAAATTCAGGAATCTCCTATCTTAAAGAGATCAAATATACAACGGGAACATAAGGGAACACGATTAGACTGCGGGGAAGCAAAAGGGTAGGTACAATATACACCGACAACGTTGGGTAAGTTATGTGAGTATGCTAAGGCATATATAAATGATGTAGACAAAAGATAGAAGTATCTAGGAAGGTTTAAAGTTGTACCTACAAATTCCCGGAAGACTGGATGAATTTTGGAGGGTCGTGTGAAATGAAAAATGCTACTCCGATAGAAGGCTAAAAAAAAAAAAAGCAATTTGAGTAAATTGGGCGAAGCAAAAGCTCCTTATACGAGAGAAAAGACAAAGGACAATCCTCCCAAATTTTATTCCCATGGAAAGGGGAGCAGGCATGAGACCAAAAGATACACTTGAGTGTGGACTCAATTATACTAAAGGACAAGAACCGCTAAGCAACAATAGGAACGACCTGAGTACCGCTACCAAGATAGGACAAGAAGGTTTTAGATCCACCCTTGGTAAGATGAAAAGTTTGGTATTCAGGGATCATAAGGAATTATACTCTCATGATTAGGAAACCCTCGCTGCAACTCGGTTAACAAGTAAGCAACCCTCAACCCTTAAGCGAAAGAGACAAGAATGATATGATAAGTGTCTGGAAATTTCGGGGACGAAATTTTTCTAAGGGGGTGGAATGTAACATCTCGCTTTTTTCCCTTAGCAAAGATTTCATAAATTAAATAGGGAAACAATCCCTCGCCCAAGCCTTTGGATTAAAAGTACCTGTAGGAATAATTCTGCTCGTTTTCTTCAAATTCTACAGATACTGAAGCAAATCTTGTTTTGTCATCCGAGCATAACCGTGGGTCTAAGGTATCTATAAAATATACAGTTACGGAGGAAAGTTCACAAATACCTTAGATCAACTCAAATCATTGTTTTCGACTACCCGTACGTGGAATACTGCAACAGCAAGCGACCAAACACGATCAAACATAATCACAATTTGGTCCTAAAGGGAAGGAGCAGGGTAAACCACTAGAGATATAAATTATTAGGTTAAATATCTGTAGAAGAAATTCTGTTCAGTTTCGGGAAATTCTGCAGACACTAGAATGAACTCTTTCTGCCGTCTGAACACTACCACGTGTCTAAAGTATCCGTAAAAGGTACGGCTACAGACTAGAATTCATAAATACCTAAATGATCCTAAGATATTACTTAGGAAAAATTAGAGGATCACAAAGACGTGATCAGAATTTTTTTAGAACAGCTGTACGCGGAGTACCGGGACCGAAAACGCCAAAAACCTTATCAAAATTGATTTGCCAGAGCCCGTTAATTCTTGGCCACAAAAGTGGCCAAGACACAAGAGGAAATCACGGCTAGGAGGCTGCCCAAGTGGGGTCAAAGGAGTCAAATGGATGGTTAGTCATTAAATGACTCATGAAAATGACATTTCATGTAAAGACAAAATAAGGGCATTTTGGAAATTTTGCCTCAAGGGCAAAATTGGAAAGCAAATTTCGTCCAAGAGGTCTATAAATACCCTCAAATCAGAAATTTGGTGCAAAAAATTGGAAAACCTAGCCAAAGCTCTGTCCGATTACACAATCGACTGTTATTCAGTCAAAATAGAGACCCAGACACTTTCTGTACACAACCTAGTTCCTATTCTTCAGAAATCCCCTAACCTAAGCCCACAGAGAACCCTCAAAATCCTGGGAGAAATCTTGAGAGATTCAGCCCAAGAGGAACTAGGAAGCATCGTCGTTGGAAACAAAGCCAAGGAAGCAGCAGAAACAGTCGTCGGACGCAAAAACGTGGGTAACCGACTTATCCACTGTCTATGTGGTTTCATGATTAGATATATATGCGGTTAGGATGTCCTCATGTGACTTTTATGTAGATATAGGTGATTGATGATTATTTGGACTTGTTGGTACTGTCTGTGATTCTGTCAGAACTTAAGAACGCCTAAGACGTAAATAGGCATATCACATGATTTTAAAGGGAACTGTATGCTGGGATTTTTATCATGAAAAACTAATGTTATTTTTGGAATCTACACCAAATTTTGAGTGGGAATGTCAAGTTTTACGATTTTTGGAGTCCCCGATGAATTTCTCAACAAACAGACAGAAAACAGGGTTTTTTATGGAAAAAGGGCAAAACGGGAATTCAAATCTTGGGACTGAAAAACTGGGTTGATTTTCAGAAAATATGGGTTTAGAACTATCAAAAACCTTAAGGGCAAGTCTTGCGTCCATCGGGTTTTTGAGAACAAAAATTCCAAAGAAAACAGGGCGTTTACGGGGCGAAACGATAATTTTGGGAAAAAGGGGCAAACTGTAATTTCGTGGAGCTGGGAGTGAAATCTGACTTTTTAATCATGAAAAATGATCTTAGGACTATCAAAGCCCTTGGGGTAAAATCTTGGACCTGTCCAAGTTCTGATATTTAATTTTTAACAGAAAATGGACGCATGCTTCGTGATTTTTAGAATAACTGCTGAATATGTTTGTTTATGTTTAGGACATGTGTAAATATGAGATGTTGAGCTACGTATGTTCTATGCGTTATGTGTTACACGAATATGTGAATTTGTGCCAGATGTGCTATGTGCTTCATGAATAGTCTGTTAGGAAAGTATGGATTTATGATGGAAATGATATTACGAACATGGAAAAAGTATGTTTATTGTTGTTAAAAGTGGATGATGAATGATGGAATAAATACTTTAAAGATTGATTTCAAGGAAACTTGTGGGACATGGAATAATTGCTGGAATTAGGAGCTGAAATTCGCCAGGTGACGCTAAGCGGCCTGACCGAAGTTCAGACTCTCTATTTTACAACTTGTCATTTTCTGAATAAAACACTTTTCTCAAACCTAGGTTTTCACACTGCTTGCAATTATCCATGGATCTACTGATTTTACTAAAGTATGTTAAATGTTATGAACTAAGGATTTATGTTTAAGGCATATGAATTGTGACTGGAATGAACTGTATTGATGAATGTGATGTGATTATGTGTCATGGAAATGGTTTTACAAAAGGGAA
>QANU01010842.1:63572-76872 GCA_003254905.1 Nissolia schottii
CTTAGTTAATGAAGAATAGGTTCCCCCAGTCACGTAGTAAATTAGATAAAGCTGCTCAGGCTTAGCATGGATTTTAATAAATGGTAGGTATATAGTATAACTGTGACACCTAGAGACCCCTGAGCGGCGGAATCATAATTGAGTTTAAAATAAGTAGCGAGACCAGAGGTTACCCACTGAGAACGCAGTGTTCTCATCCCCCACTCCTTTATGGTTCTAGGCGAGTACGACAAGGACGAAGAAGATGTCAAAGCGGTGCGAGTAGTACGAGGAACAAAGAGAGGAGCTGCAAGAGAAAGAACCCTCCCAAGGGAGGACAGCTGAAGATCAGACGATTAGCTTGTAGATGATACATGTGTACTTGTACTCCTATGTGATATTTGTACTTAATACTTATAATAATATTTATGCATTGCTGATGAATGTATGATGGACCGTTGTTTGTTATCCTTGCCTATATTAGTTATGCCTTTATTTAGAGTTAAAGATGTTATATTTCCACTCGCCATATATACTCTGACGCTATAAAGGCTCCTAATTTATGCTATGTAACGTATAAAGAAAGTTGCAAATTGGTCCATATTTTGAGTAACAATATTGTCTGACATATATACACGGGACTAAGTAATCCCCACCAAAGCAGATAACAACCTAGTGAGCATTGTTTGCGACGTACGCGTAAACAGTTAGCAAGGGTGTTTCAGAGCAGGTTTTTGAAGACGTCCCTTGTATAGAGGTGCAAAATGCTTGATTTGCTACACGGAAGCTGTGAGGTGCGGCTAGAACCTGGTAGAACACCACCAGACCTTTTTTAGAACAGCAGGGAGGTCCTGTCACATGGAAGCGATTTACCACTGCTCTCTTGAACAAGTATTTCCCTAAGGGGCTTAGGGACCAGAAAGAAGCTGAGTTGATGGCGCTGCAACAGGGGGACATGACCGTGGCTGAATACACGTCCACCTTTGAGAGGTTGTGCCGCTACTCCTCTACATATCAGTTGCTCCCTAATGAAGCATGGAAATGTGGGAAGTTTCAGTGGGGACTGAAGGAAGAGCTGCAGATGGCCATTAACCATTGGGACGTCCAGGATTATGCCCTTTTGGTCAGTAAGTGTATGACGCTAGAGGAATCGGCCAGGAACTTGGCCAGGGCTAGGACCGCCAGGAACAAGAGGAAGATGGAGGAGTAAGGGAGTTCCTCCCAAGCACAGCGACAGAAGGGACCATTTCAGGCTCCGTTCTCGGGCAGAGGTAGAGGACAGTTTCTCCCACGACCACAGCAGTGGGCTGTGAGACCCCAGGGTTTGAGGGGACCAAGATTTGCCAGACCCCCGCAACAGATGATCAGGCCTCAGCAGCCAGCAGTTAGGCCACCGCAACCGAGTAGTGTTCCAAGGAGCTCCAGGCAAGCCCCCCGAGGAGTTCAACCAGGTCAGGAGTTTAGGCCGCCGTGCCCCGCGGGAAGCCCCACCTTGGTGATTGTCTCGCCGGGCAAGGGGTGTGCTATAGGTGTGGGCAGAGTGGTCACTTCGCCAAGTTCTGCACAGCTGTCCCACCACTAGCTCAGCAACAAGGAAGAGTCTTTACCCTATCTAGAGAGGAGGCTGAGGATGCAGAAGGTCTGATTATGGGTAAGTGCACTATGCTGGGTACTACTTTGACTGTATTATATGATTCGGGAGCCTCGCACTCTTTTATTTCCCACGACAGTGTTAGGAGACTAAACCTAACGCCAGTAGCGTTGCCTTACACGCTGAAGGTGTCTACCCCTACCGCTCCACCAGTTGAGACTTGTCAAGTATGTCTCCAGTGTCCCCTTTGAAACACCCCTAGCCGATCCCGTACGCTCGAGCCGTACGAAATTTTCGCTAGGTTGTTTACTTCGTGGTCATTTCTTCAGTTTTCGAAAATAGTAGTTTTAAAATGCTAGGGACCCTTTTTTTTTCAAGCATACATTTTCCAACTTAAGAGCCGTGCGTGTAACAGAATAATACAACAAACGATATACTCCATAAGTCGAGTTTCCAGGCAGTAGATACATAAACTATATCAAGGGTCCGAAGCACATACAAGTACACACCATATGCTAGTTATATTACATAATCCATACTCATGACAAGTAATACATTTATTTCTTTCCTATAACATCTACTACACTGCCAGCTAGGTCTCCTTGCGCACATCCTCCTCAGGTTCCACCGCATCCGCATAGTAAGATTCATCTTCCATCCCTAGAGCCGTAAGCAAGTGGGGGTGAGAACGGTAGGTCCTCAGTGAGTAACATTTTAATCGTGGCTTTTTTACTTTCTCGGTTATTCTCCAACCGCTCAGAGTTTAATCTAAGTGTACATGCAACTAACACCTTACTGATTATGTTCTTGGGCCTAGACTCTGCGCAGCTTTATCTACGTTACTAGGTGATGGATTCTCTAATCTTGTTATTACCTAAGCTCCGCGCTGTTTAACTGAACTTTTCTCTTAGAGACATACTATTCGTCTCGGGTCACTCCCTTGACGATATACAATGCATGAACTCCAGAATGCTTAGGCAGATAAATCTACATACTCATCGTCATATCATCAGTCAGCAATGCATACATATAATATCACAGTGCATGGGGGATCTGGGGATCTCTTACGCGCTCAATGGCTGCGTCCTACTTAGTCCTTCGCACCTTTGTAGCCGTGGCCTCGGACTACAACCTCTTTTTGCTACTATTGTATCGACCGGCAGCGCTCTTTACCGGTGTGGTAGCTAACCACGTAAGGCTCATAGGAGGTAAACATCGAATACAATTAGTGCAACCATCCCCTGTGGCATGGCGAGGGATCAGACCTATGAATGATCAGGCGTGGACGCGTTTAGATAGGCCCTATGACACGATCCGGTTTCATTTTTCCTCTTTTAGTGGGGCCCCTTAGTTTCTTTCATTCATGCAGGCCTATGCCTGTTGGTCGTAACTGGGCCTATGCCCGTTTCTTATCGTGGTCAGGTCTCTCTACCTGCGTTGCTCGTGACCAATCCATCTACTACTGACTCTGGCTAAGGCCGTCCGAATCCATGGTGATTCGTCGCCTCGGCTCTACTTTTATTCCCTAGGGTTCGATTATGATCTTCGTTAAATTTTAGCGTGAACTTCTAATTGTCTAAAGTCGTCCTAACTCCTATGACGACCCTGCCTCATGATGCATGCTTAAACACATAAATATGGCCTAACCTTACTCCTTGGATCCCTTAGAACCATTAAACTCCCAACTCTGCCAGGTTTCATTCGAATACTAGCTGTGGTATTCGAATGAAATCCCTCGGAGTCCTTTCATTCGATTGGAATAGGCTTTCATTCGACTGCATTCCCTCGGCATTCTTTCATTCGAATACTAGGGGATTCATTCGATTGAATTCCTGAAATTTCGCCTCATTCGACTGCTGAGGAGCTCATTCGAAGGAAAGCTCCTTTTGGGCTTTCATTCGACTAAATTCCTTCAGTATTCGAATACGGGTTAGAAAAATCGCCTCCCGCGACTCCAGTTCGTAAATTATCACTGTTTCTAGGGTTCCAAGTAGTACCGTTATGCATCTCATTTATCAAAATTACCGAAAACCCCTTTTGACCATGATTTTCCCAAAAATACTACTTAACATTTGTATAGTCAGATATTTCAGATAACACATAAACAGTCAAATAATTAACCACATAGACAGTGGGCTAAAAGTTATCCACTTCCTACGCGGATTTGAGGTTGGTAGGTGGAAGGTGGAGAAAATCCTTGTTACAATGGTATGCTCCAAGAAATTTTCGGAAGTCCAGTAGCGCTCTCGCGGTGTGCTCGAACGGTACAGGAAAAATGGAATTTAAAAGAAGTTTGGTAACAGCCTAAAATTTTCATTAAGTTTTCGTCAGGGGACCATTTATAGCCGTGGTCCCCCTGCTGTTTCATTTTTTTCTTTTATTTATTAATTAATTATTATATTATTATTTTATTATAGTTATTATAAATATCCTAGTCCTTATTCTATTTTAATTATTTCTAATCATTCCTGGTCCACACACGAGTCCCCAAAATATAATTACGAATTTTCCCGGCCAGGATGGTGGTCTGAAACAAGACGTCCGGGGACTTGTTCCTGTCAGCCCTCCTTCGCAGATCCCTTTGGTCCCCAACCGGATTCCTGATTCCTTCCAAACTAAACACCAATCTTACAGCACCCTGTGGGACCCTAACCTTCTAGTCTTTTCCTTCCAACCTAAGGGGCAAATCTCATAAATAATTTTCCTCCAACCCAAGTTCGGGTCACTTTATACCTTTTACCTAAGCCAGAGTCATAAGTCGTGCCTAAGGTCTTCCTAAGGAAGATCGGGTCATTACAACGCCCCTCTCATCTAGTCCTTTGCCCATGCAGTCGTAGCCATACGACTACAACCACTTATGTTCCCAACTTGACGAAGACCCAGCTGCGCTCATACCAGAGTGGTTGCTAACCACCGATGGGGTCTAGGTCCATCGCCACCAATCAAGTGGGCTAACCTCCACTAGGTAGGAGGCGGGGGCTGGCCCTCTCGATGCAGCCAGGCATTGGACTCATACATCATCATCATCATAACTTAGGTGTGACGTCACCCTTTCTCATTCATCATTGCTTTTCTTTCTTTTCATTCATCACTCTTAACCAATCCACCCTTTTGGGACTGGTGAGGAGCGTATCCACCAAGAGATACTTACTGTCATATAGCTACATACTTGTTCCCTAGTTTTCAATTATGATATTAAAGCATTAAGTGATTAAGCTCTAGTTCTCTAAGGTTGTCCTAACACTTATTGACAACTCGGTTCTCATGATGCATGATAACATACACATTACAATCATCACTATTCTACATGCAATGTTCCACATACATCTTACATATTACAAACATCCATCAAGTACATCGATTAAATCTTTGCTTGTTAGACTATGTGCCCAAGGCAGGTTCCATGAGTTTCCTGCCTCATAGGCCGCTCAGTGTGACTTTGGGGAACCTTTTGAGGAACCTTTTGAGGTCTACTGTGATTATGCTACCTTGATTTTCTTTTGTCTTCTATCCCTTTTTCTTTTTCTTCTTTTTGTTTTGGGATAGAATGTGTTCTTCTTTTCTTGTTTTTGTTCTTTTCATCATTTGTTTCTTCTACTTTGGCGGCGCACCCTTACCTCCCCCTGACTTAGATCTTTTGCACATAATCTAACTTAAAATGCTCTCTTAATTTTTAAAATTAAGGGACGACATTGTTTTTCTTTTAAGGTTCGGGGATTATGAACAAAATTTCTCATGTTAGGCTCAAATGGGGTAACAAAGGATATTCCTAATTAGGGGCGGTTTTATTTGGCCAAGTGGATTAAAATTCTAAAGAACAAAAATGCCTTGATCATCTCCTATTATTTCCATACAATTATCAAATTTAGAGACTCAAACAAATTCAATTGCGTAAAACAATGGTGATTCTCTCTTCTCACAAAGTGTATGGGCTCACTCCCTCACGTGGGTTAAGGTTTAATTTCCTTGATTTTAAAACATTTTCAAGGTTATGCTCATGCAAACAAGCAAAAATGCATATGAACTTGTGCATGGTAACTATGTATGTATTCACAAGTCTAGTATAGATATTGAAACAGTTCAATTCATGATATATGTGTTCATGCATTAAACCAAGTAAAATAACCACTACTTTGTTATTAAACAAANGGTCCCCAACCGGATTCCCGTTTCCTTCCGAACTAAACACCAATTTTACAGCACCCTGTGGGACCCTAACCTTCTAGTCTTTTCCTTCTAACCTAAGGGGCAAGTCTCATAATTAATTTTCCTTCAGCCCAATTTCGGATTTCGTTGTACTGTTTACCTAAGCTAGAGTCATAAGTCGTGCCTAAGGTCCTCTCAAGGAAAGTCGGGTTGTTACACCCTTCAGTTACAGGATTGAATGTTCGTGGCTGATCTTATCTGCTTACCCTTAGTGGACTTGGATGTCATTCTAGGAATGGATTGGTTACTCGACAACCAGGTGATCTTGGATTGCGCTAAGAAGCTGGTAACCTTTCCTTCTGTGGTTCCAGCCACGCCACCCTCTAACGAAGAATCAAAAGTGCTGTACTGCTGTCCGTTGGAGAACCAGAGCTTCATCTTCTTGGCTTCGTCAGAGGTGGAGGCAAAACAGGACGTGATGCATATTCGGGTGGTGAGTGAGTATCCGAATGTATTCCTAGATGATATTCCGGAGTTTCCCCCAAAGAGAGAAGTGGAGAATTCTCTATTAGCTTGGTTCCGGGAGCAGGACCAATCTCAATGGCGCCATACCGAATGTCCACGGTAGAGCTGCAGGAGTTGAAAAAGCAGTTGGAGGAACTACTGGACAAGCTGTTTATTCGACCTAGTGCGTCACCATGGGGAGCTCCAGTGTTGTTCGTGAAGAAGAAAGATGGCTCGATGAGGCTATGTATTGATTACCTGCAACTAAACAAGGTCACGATCAAGAACAAGTACTCGTTGCCGAGGATAGATGATTTAATGGATCAACTCAGAGGAGCTAAGGTGTTTTCAAGGATTGATCTGCGCTCAGGCTACCATCAGATACGGGTCTCAGATGAGGATATTCCCAAGACGGCTTTTAGGACTCGCTATGGCCACTACGAGTTCACCGTGATGTCGTTCGGGTTGACTAATGCCCCTGCGATTTTCATGGACTACATGAACCGGATCTTCAGGCCGTACTTGGATGAGTGCGTGATAGTCTTCATAGATGATATTTTGATATACTCGAAGACTGAGGAGGATCACGCTAACCATATCAGGTTGGTTCTCGATGTCTTGAGGGAGAAGCAGTTGTATGCTAAACTCTCTAAGTGCGAGTTCTAGACCAAGGAGGTGAAATTCTTGGGACATGTGGTGACAGAGCAGGGAATCTCAGTGGATCCAAGCAAGGTTGCAGCTGTGACAGAATGGGAGCGACTTACCACAGTCACAGAGATCAGGAGCTTCTTGGGATTTGCAGGCTATTACCGAAGGTTTATCAATGGGTTTTCTCAGATGGCACTACCCCTTACCAAGCTCACCCGCAAGGAAGTTAAGTTCGAGTGGTCACCGGAATGCGAGGAGAGTTTCTGCAAACTCAAGGAGAAGTTGACTACTGCTCTTGTACTGATTTTACCAGATTCTCACACGCCGTATGAGGTGTACTGTGATGCCTCGAGGATGGGACTTGGATGTGTGCTCATGCAGAACCGCCAAGTGGTAGCTTATGCTTCCCGATAGCTAAGAACCCACGAGGCGAATTATCCGACTCATGACTTGGAGTTAGCAGCAGTGGTGTTTGCCTTGAAGATATGGAGGCACTATCTGTATGGTATCCGATTTGAAGTATTCTCCGACCACAAGAGCCTACAGTACCTCTTTGATCAGAAGGAGTTGAATTTGAGGCAAAGGAGGTGGATGGAGTTTCTGAAAGACTATGACTTTGGTCTGAACTACCATCCCGGAAAGGCGAATGTGGTAGCAGATGCATTGAGCAGAAAGGCACTACACATGGCTCAGATGATGGTAGAAGAGTCTAAGCTGCTGGAAGAGTTTCGAGACCTAAATTTGGGAGTTATTTGGCAGGACAACAGTATCAAGCTAGGCCCACTGCAAATTAGTAGCAGTTTCAGGCAGAGGATAGTCGAAGCTCAGGAGCACTGTCAAGAAGACCTCTGGCAGAAGTTTGTCAAGGCCGTGAAGGAGGGGAAGGTCCAGGAAGCAGTCGTGGGAAGTGATGGCATCATACGCTTTAGCAACCGGGTTTATGTACCCGACGAGGGTAATCTGCGAAGAGATATTCTGGATGAAGGTCACAAGAGCAAGTTCACTATGCACCCAGGCATCACCATAATGTATCATGATCTGAAGTAGATGATTTGGTGGCCTGGTTTGAAGCAAGACGTGGAAGAGTGGGTGCAGAAATGTCTGGTATGTCAGAAGGGGAAAGTGGAACACCGTAAACCTCCAGGACGGTTGACTCCTCCAGAGGTGCCAGAATAGAAGTGGGATGGTATCTCTATGGATTTCGTGTCAGGATTGCCACGCACGGCGAGGAATGTGGACGCTATCTAGGTGATTGTGGACAGACTCACCAAGTCTGCCCATTTTCTTCCGGTGAAGATGACCTATCCACTGGAGAGGTTGGTGCAGCTGTACATAAGGGAGGTGGTGAGATTACACGACGTACCTTCGTCCATCATATCAGACAGGGATCTTCGATTTACGTCCCAATTTTGGACAGCTTTCCAGAAGGCCTATGGGACTCAGTTGGCGTTGAGCACGGCATATCATCCGTAGACCGATGGACAGACTGAGAGGACGATTCAGACCCTTGAGGATATGCTGAGGGCATGCGGACTGGATTCACCCAGGTATTGGGATGAGCTATTACCGTTCATAGAGTTCTCCTACAATAATAGTTACCATGCTAGCATTGGCATGGCCCCCTTTGAAGCACTCTATGGCCAGAAATGTCATTCACCCCTCTGCTGGAACGATGGTCATGAGTACAGATACTTGGAACCCGAAAAGACCCAAGATACGGAGGAGTGTATACAACGGATTAAGCAGCGAATTCTCACCGCTCAGAGCCGTCAGAAAAGCTACGCCGACGTTCGAAGAAGACCCCTAGAGTTTCAAGAAGGGGACCATGTGTTCCTGAAGGTTACTCCTACTACAGGCATTGGGAGGGCCATGAAGGTCAAGAAGTTAAGTCCCCGGTTCATTGGGCCCTTCCAGATATTGGAGCGCATCAGACTAGTGGCATATCGGATAGCTCTGCCACTGAACTTGGCCAACGTTCATGCTGTCTTTCATGTGTCTCAGTTGAGGAAATATTATGCTTCCCCAGATCATGTGCTTAAGCCCGAGAAGATCATCTTGAGAGAGGATCTCGCCTTACCGTTGATGCCGTAGAAAATTATTGACCACAAGACCCGGAAGACTCGGAACAAAGAGATTCCAATGGTGCGAGTTATCTGGGAGAACGGAAAAGTCGAGGAACAGGCATGGGAGCTGGAGGAAGACATGAAAGCGGCCTATCCAGAACAATTCTCAGGTACGAAATTTCGAGGACGAAATTTTTCTAAGGGGGTGGAATGTAACATCCCGCTCATTTCTTAGCAGAAATTTCCCTAATTAATTATTCGTAGAGCATCCCGTATAGGTTGACATGCAGAGATTAATAGAAATTTATCTGTTTAGTTTCTCGAAATTCTGACGACACTTAAATAGTCCCTCATGACCCTTAGAATTTAGGGGAAAAATTAAACCGTCGGAAAAATGGAGTTCCGCTCACTTTCGAACAATTCCGCAAACACTAAAACAGTCCCGTTTGGCCCCGTTGAGCCAGTAGAACTGAGTAGTGGGCCCCAATCTTGGGAAACCATACCTTATGAGGGAAAAGAGGGTGAAACCCCTAGAGCAACCCCAAATTGTTACTAGGAAGCTTTGGTGATCGCGGAAACGCCAGCGGAACGGACCCGATCAGACACCAACGAGAGATAACGGGTCAAAGGTATATGTGAAAAATACTCCTCCAGAGAAAAATTCACAAATGCCTTGAAGTAATTATACCCTTGGGTAGAGAGGAGTGAGAGGATCGCGATGGTACAAGCGGAATATTTTTCGGACGACCGTACGCGATGCACCGGGACTGCGAACGACCAAAAACGAGCAAAACGGGACCACGTGGGCCCCACATCTGCAATTGACCACGTGATGGCTGCAGATTTCCAAGGAAAATAATAAAGAATTAGGTTACTATTCATTCATTTGATCTTAGAATTATCTAACCTAATTAATTAATTCATAAATTAAATAGAAAATGGCATTTTGGTAATTTTGGCAAAGGGCATAATGGGAAAATGGCCAAATTTTCGTGTCTATTTAAGGGCTGGACAAGCAGCCCCAAATTTCATTCATCCATCCCTTGGAAGTGCAGAAACTCTGCCCGTTTGCTTGCCTGACGCGCTGCGGAGACCCTGCCGGAACACTGCGGGAACCAGGAAATGATCTGGGAACGTTAAGCCCTCAAGGAACCTGCCTCTTTGCCACCATTTTCTGCCCTTTTCAAGCCTCTAAGGAAGTGGGTAACCTTAGTTTTACTCACCCCCTTAGTGGTGATTGTATGGTTGCTTTATTTTGATGATTTTGCAATATGTTAGAACTGTTATGCTAGGGTTAGGGAGATGATTCTTGTAACATCCCGTGATTCTGCGAGCCTGTAGGTTAGCCGTTAGCAGCCGAGAACGGCCGGAAAACGCTGAAGGAAGTAAGGGAAGCAGAGTTAGACCCACTAAACCCTGGAAAAGTGGAGAGACGGACCGGGTTTAGCAGTTTTATAATTTTCGGGAGTAGCCAGACGAGTTTCGACTCGAATGGAAATTTTCCGGATACTGTAAAACGTCCGTAGGATTTTTAGGCTCGGGGGAAGAGTCCCTGTTCCCCCGGAAAATTGTTCCGGACCGAAGGGAAAAATAAATGGGTCGCAGCGGTATGTCCGGAATATTTTTAGGGCAACCAGAAGTAGGGTTTTCGGACAAAACGCGATCGAATGAAAATGGAACTAGAGAAAGGGCATTAACTTCCTTCAGAAGTTAAACAATAAACAAATAAATAAATAAATAAATAAATAAATAATAATAATAATAATAATAATAATAAATATAAGAAACTGAAGCAGAGCTTTAGCAAAACGTAAAAACAAAGAAAGAAAAGTAAAAAGAAGGGAAACTATCTTTTTACTGTGCACGGTTATTTATAACTTCGTAACTTCTCCGAAGTTACATTCCATAGGTAGCCGAGGGTTTCGTTCCGACACATCTAGAGTTCGTGCCGGAGTCTCCGAAAATTTGCCGGAGCACACCATCGTGAAGAGGACAGGCTCCCTTTCAGAGTCACCTAATCGGAATCCCGATCGGAGGTGGGTAATCCTAAGCCCACTGTCTATGTGGTTTAAATTCTTACCTGTATGTGTGCCTATTTGTATATCTGACTACATAACTGTTAAGTAGTATTTTGGGGGGGAATGATGTAAAAGGGGTGTTGTGAACGATGGAGTAATGAAACGCATAACTGTACTACTTGGAACCCTAGGTGT
This sequence comes from Nissolia schottii, assembly GCA_003254905.1. NCBI lineage: Eukaryota > Viridiplantae > Streptophyta > Magnoliopsida > Fabales > Fabaceae > Nissolia > Nissolia schottii. Next base: position 74,717 of record QANU01010842.1, read on the forward strand.
AATATCCCTATTTTTCGTTAGAGAAATATTCATAAAATATAAATAATTAATTAATTTTCTAAGCATGATTAGGGAATTAAGATGGAAAACTTTAGCTAAAATATCCCTAGGAATTTGGACGTGTCGCGGTAGAAAATTCGGCAGACAACCGAACAGCCGTTGTTCGCCGATGAACCTTTGGCACGCAAAACGGTGTCCGTGAAAATAATCTCCCAGAGGAAAATTTCACAAACACCTTTAATATTAATACCCTTAGGTAGGTGGGAATTAGAGGATCGCGATGGTACAAACGGAATATTTTTCGGACGACCGTGCGCGACGCACCGAGACTGCGAGCGATAAAACACGAGTGAACCGGAACCGGGAGAGAATAAAATCTCACCAGCAGCAAGGTGAAGGGCTGCATGGTTTTTGAAGGGATTTTGGGTCAAAAATATCCCCTAAATCAAGCTTCTAAATTTCCATCACCATGCCTAATCACATCATGACCATACTTCCTACTATTCACCATTTTATTAAAATTCAAAAATCAATTACTCTTCTTCTCCATTCAGCCCTCCAAAAAAACGTAGCCATCAGCCATCCTCCTCACTTCATCTTTTCCTCCAACATATTTTTCCCTTAGCATTTCTAGGACCAAGAAACCACCATTGTCTCCAAAGCAAAAATCAAGCATTCCTGCACTATTTTTCTTCCCAAGAAACCGAACCCACAAGCCCCAAGTTCCCTCATCTTGTTCTCATTTTCTTCCACTAAAAATCTAGAGAAGATCCTCACCTTGTTCTCTCTAGAAAACTCAAGCCACTCCTCACAAGAACACAAGCACATAACCCTCATTTTGAAGAAAGCAAGGAAGTGGTTCTCCAACACTTTTGGAGGCTTCTTGTCAACACTTCCACCACCAACCAAGAACTCTTTGAAAGTGGGTAACTTAAGCTTTTACTCACTCCTTAGTGCTCTTGAGCTTGTGGATGATTATGTGTGTTTATGTTTATGTGTTTTATGCCTTGAAATTAACTTGCATGTGTTTCTAATGATTTGATTAGGATAAATATATTCTTGGTTGTTAAAATTTGTGGGTAAACTAACCAAAACCATCCCTTGATGGTTCTATGCCTTTTTGTATGTTTATGTGATTTATGAGAAAATGCACATGATATGTGATTTATTCTTAAAAATAAATTTACTTGTGTTATTAATGATTTGTCTTAAATGAAGGTGATTTGAAGAGGATAATATGTGATTTATAAATGTTGGAATATGTGAAAAAATGTTTTTAGTGTTGTACATGGAAGAGTTTTGAGAAAAGGTGACATAGAGCAAAAATGGAGTTTTTGGCATAAAAGGGCAAAATTGTCATTTCTATAATTTCGGGTACTTAGAGTAAAAATCTGGGTTTCTCTTTATGAAAAATGGGTTTAGAGATATCAAAAACCTTGGGGTCAAGACTTGAGTCCATTGGAGTGTGGTTAACTAAAATTTTGAAGGAAATCGGTTTTATGGGCAAAAGTAGCATTTTGATCATAAAAGGGCAAAACGGGAATTTCACATCTTGGGACTGAAAACTGGGTTTGTTTTCAGAAAATATGGGTTTATAACTATCAAAAACCTTAAGGGCAAGTCTTGAGTCCATCGGGTTTTTGAGAACAAAAATTCTAAAGAAAATAGGGCGTTTACGGGGGTGAAATGGTAATTTTGGGAAAAAGGGTAGAATTGTAATTTCGTGGTGCTGAGGTCAGAATCTGAAATTTTAGACATGAAAAATGATCTTTGGGCTATCAAAAACCTTGAGGGTAAGGTCTTGAACTTTTCCGGTTTCTGATAACTAAATACTGACAGAAAGCAGACGTAGCCTATGCTGTCATAAGGAAATAATATACGTTATGTGATTATGTTTTATATGATTATGTTGTTTATGGAACAAATGCTTGGATATGCTATGTTAGGTTTAGCAAGTGATAGTATGCTCCCTTATGTTTATGAAAATATGAGGAATGAATGAGTTATGTTAGGATCATGCATGTAAAACATTTTCATGAGGTATGTTTATGATGAGTGCATGACATATTTGTATAATGATGTATGTGGAACATTGCATGTAGAATATGTATGTTAGGAATGGTTATGCTATCATGCATCATGAGAACTAGAGGTTA
>QANU01010869.1:0-19193 GCA_003254905.1 Nissolia schottii
CCCACCCATCCCTCTCCTAACCCATCCCCGTCGTTACCCTTCCGCCGGCGCGCCCTAATAGGTGGATTTTGTACCCTATTTTATTGTTCTATAAATGATCAAATGCATACTAAAAATGTGTGGTTTTAATACTTAATCAATATGTTTTACACATTATCCTCTTGTGAAAGATATTGAGAAAACGACAAGTTCAAGCATTGTTTTAATCTTAGAATTTAATGTGTATATTTCTTTTGTAGTTTTCTATTTTAATTGTAGGAAATGAATGTTCAAGAGGATCATTGAAGATATGGAGAGAAGATATGGACCAACGAATGCAAGATCAAATTAAACAAGAATTAGTTAAAAGATGAGATTTATAATATACGCTAAGATGGATGCAAGCAGAATTAGATGAAGAATTAATCCCTGAAGAATGGGGCAAAGGGTAAAAGAGGAAGAAAGAAGCAAAATGACGAAATAAGAAAGCAGGCCTCTCAGCGATAAAACACAGGCTGCTCAGCACATAAGACGACAAAGATCGCTTAGCGGTAGTACCTTATCCGCTGAGCGATCGTGCCACCGGAGCCACTTGCAGCCGCCGCATTTATTGCGCTGCTTGGCGCCAACCTCGATTGCGGCGACGCCCTGACAAAGTCAGCGCCGCCTCTGCAAAAGGCTGCCGGCGCATTTATGATGACTGCCTGTAGCCGCCGGAGATGACCAAACCGCTCAGCGATTACACTTTGCCGCTCAGCGAAAACGCCTAAACCGCTCAGCGATGGTACTAAACCGTTGAGCAGTGCCCTCGAATTTTGGCCTATAAATAGAAGGCCAAGGCATTCACTTGAAGGGCATCCAAGTTCATCTAACCTTAGAGAACTTCATACTTCTTCTCTACTTCTATTGTCTACACTTTTTCCTTTTTATTTTGTGCACTTTAGGTTTATGTTAGTAGTGCTTTGTTAGAAGTTCTTCAAGAATTATTGGAACGTTAGCTTTGACAACGCAAGCTTCCAAAGATTTGCGAAGTTCTTCCGTATTGTATTCAGGTTCTATTGTTTCAATTCTCCATTATTTTCTACTCTCTTATTATTTTTATTTATTATGAGTTTTTATCCTCCATCCATGGAGGAGTAGTTTCTTAATATCTTGCATGCGGTAACTCTAAATTAGGATTAATTCGAGGTCTTGTGCTTAATGTTTATTCATGAATTGTTCCATAGCGATCGCATGTTATTGGTTAGGGTTAATTCTAGGTTGATAGATCTTGACGATTGTATGATTTATTAAACTATGATAAGGGACTTTTGGGGAACTAATTAGATTTAATTAGGTTGTGCAATTGGTACACAATTAATATGGGTTTTAATGCTGAGATCTTAGTTTTAATTCCTGTATTAATAAATGCTTAGGGGATTGACGATCGTAGTCTCTTAAGTGAATTGCATATTAGTTAGAGATTTCAACTAATAAACAACATCTCCTCCTATGAATAATTAATTAGGAACCAATGAAAATTAATCCTTGATCTAGAAATGTCGTATGCAGGATATTGCTTTTATCATTGTTGACTTACTCTCGTTTTGCTTTCTCTTTATTTAAATTTATCAACCCAAACCCCCCGATTTAGTTAAACTTTTAATTGGTTCTAAATTGCTTCCTTGAGAGACGACCTAAGTTAGCCCCTTTTACTACGTTTTTAGGGTTTTCTTAGTTTATAAATTATTATTTGATCGCGCACTAAAATTAACGACGTTTTGGTGCGTGTCACGCCCTATCCCCCGCCGCTCCTCTCCGCAGCCCGCACAGACAGCCCGCCACCTTCGTCGAGCCCGAGTGCACCTGTGCCACCCACGCCGAGGTAGGTCGAGCCCGAGCGCGAGCCACCCACACCGTGGCAGGTCGAGCCTGAGCGCACCTGTGCCACCCACGCCGTGACGTCGTAATGAATTGGTGTATTTACCATTTTATTTAAAAGGTGATGGTTGCCACTGTGCGCTGTGAAGAGATTGTGAACGAAAAGCTTAGTCGCTTGTGCTCTGATGAGGTGCTCATCCATATCTTCTATACTGTTAGTTGCATAAGTTGTTTTTTGAAAATCAATATCATGCAATGAATTGGCTTAGGGTTGGTTGGCATTGGAGGAAGCTGTTCAGCTAGGTCCCGTACGTGGTTTTGGGGAAAAGCTGAGCTCAATTATTGATGCCTATCTATTGCAGTAAGTTCCAGTTGCTGGTGAACTTTGGTATTTAAATCCATGATAAATAAGACAAAGATTACCTGTATGGGTTTGAGGGGATGTGGGAGCGGCTGTTGATGCAGGTCACGGCTGGGTGGGTACAGCGTGGGTGGGGGGTGGGTAACAGCGAAGTGGGTCACGGCGTGGATGGGGGTTAGGAGACACGAGGGGTAAATCTGGGTAAATCAGAGCTGGGGCTAGGGCTGGGTGCACGAGTTTCTCTCTCTTTTTTTAAAAAAAATGGGTCGGGTCAGAATTGGGTTCGGGTCATGGGTCTGGGTTAGGTTTTGGGTTGTGCCACGTGGCATCCCACATGGCGCACCGCGTCAGCGCCATGTCAGCCCAGTCAACCCTCAACCCACCCCAGGGACTAAAACCTAATTTTACAATTTTGCAGGGACTAAAACTTTTATGCAGGGACTAAAACCAAACTTTCAAATTTTAGAGGGACTAAAAACATAATTAACCCAAAAATTATTGAGCATAATGTTTGCACATTTTTCACATAATGTTTACACACTATGTCTGTCTATTGATTTCATTCCCCTTTAGACAATATTCTGATAATGTGATAATGTTTGCACATTTTGCACATTTTGCACATACCTTATTATAACATTTGAGCACTCTTACCTCATCTTTCCCATAATGTTTGCACATTTCATTGTATATTGTTTGATCACTCCTAGTTGAATTAATTCGGTGATGTTGATTGTTCCTTCTTGTAGAAATGACAACTTCAAACAAAGGCAAAGCACTGGGCAGTGATGTTGAACAGGCCTTCGAGTTGGCAAACATCACACATGACAGCATTGAGAATAGAAGGGTAAGAAACAACAAGCCTTTCTCCATCTAATTCATTTAATTATGTCAAAGTTGCGTCAATATGTTGTTTCTGAATTTATGCAGTGCAAGATTGAGACGCGCTGTTCAACTAAGATGTTGGCAAAGCTATGCACATTCATGACCTTATTACTTCGAAGAGACACAGGGTGTGGCAAAAGACGCTTGAAAAGGATCCTGTCCAACTATGTAGAGCTCTATGTTGAGATGCGTAAGGGGTGGTTCGCCAAGGAAGGTCTCATTCAATATCATATAATCTATTCAACTAAGATGTTGGCAAAGCTATGCACATTCACGACCTTATTACTTCGAAAAGACACGGGGTGTGGCAGAAGACGCTTGAAAATGATCATTTTCAAGTATGTAGAGCTGTGTTGAGATGTGTAAGGGGCGGTTCGCCAAGGACGGTCTCATTCAATATCGTAGCATCTCCCAACAAGTGAATGTTAGATCCCTGGAGGAGGTGATCAATGATTTCATGCACCTCTCAACTGAGAAGCTCTGGGAAATGCCAAACAAGCCTGCAAGGGTTGCAATATCTAATAGCTCTTCTGCCTCTGATGTCGAACTCCTTGGGGATGGGAGAAAATGGAAAAAAAACGTAGGAAATGATAGTAGTTGGGTTGGGGAGAAAGTGTCTGTGTTTTTTACAATGTCATGTGACTTGTTGATAATGTTTGCACATATGTGCACTTAAAGTTTGCAGACATACCCACTTAATGTTTGCATATATGCACTATTCAAGTTTGTGCTATATATCAGATTCCCATTCTTTTTGCATTTGTGACATACATGTAATCATTACATCCCGCCATCTAGTATTTAATCGTTGGAGTAAATAAAGATTCAATTTGTGTCATACAAAAAATGTATACAATTTTTTATTGATTATTTCTCCCTAAAAAACAAACATTTTTTTTGTGTGGCCTGTACATAATGTTTGCACATGTGTCCACTTAATGTTTGCACTGCACATCAGGATTACCATTTTGTTTCATCAGTGACAGATGCATGTGGCCTTATGGATAATGTTTGCACATATATCCACTTAATGTTTGCATTTACGCGTGTTTAAAGTTTGCACATTCTGCAATAAGCCATAATCTGCATTTTGTGCATTTGTGACAAAGACACACTGCTTATCCCACCACCTATGGTCTACTGATGATGATATCTACCAAAAATGTATCAAAATGTATAATATATATGCAATAATTTTTCAAGCTGTTGGCAATGTGCCAAACTGCACATCCTTTTCCTTGTGTATAAAGTTTGCTCATATGTCCACTTAATGTTTGCATTTAAGCATATCTAAAGTTTGTACATTCTATTTTCTGTCATATATTTATCAGTTTTGTATCTAGTTTCTATCATTAAATGAATTTAACAATGACACAAATCCTCCGGGGGATGGTGGGGTTGGGATATAAAATTGATGCGGGGGCGATCGAATCTGAATGTTGTGACATTGCCTCGACAGTATTTGTCCTTGTATGTTCCTACGCAAACATTAACACAGAAATGAACAAACTTTAATACCACGTGTACACAAGAATTAGTAATGGTTCTAACATATTATACATCCTTAGTGGTTTACATACCTGAGTGGAGGACTTTTCAGCCGTTTGTTTCTTCGCGCGCTTCCTATAACTCCTCACACATTTGTCGGTAGTTGATTCCTTCCTCTTTGTATTTGACCGACCTTTGCATGATACGTGAGGGGGGCTGCGTATGTCATTCAACGTAACTTGGCACTCATCGTCGCAACTCTCATTGGCGTTCGAAGATTTGCTTGATAGCTGGAACTCTATTCCAACCTCCACCATATCTAGTGCCCGGTGAAGTAAGCTAGTTCCTTCTTCTGTTGATACAATACGTTCTGCCACATTGTAGAAATGGGTGCATACATTGTCGTACCTATCCTTTACCACTCCCATCTTACTGATGTCATGGCTGCACTTTATCGTGCTATGCTTTCGCTTAATGTTTTTGCTCCACCGGCTGAGAATGTACTTTGTCGAAATTTCTTTAACTCTTTCGGCACCTAGGACACACAAACAACGTCGGCAGATGGTCCCCCATGACTCAAAATGTCGGCACTAACATCCAACATCATGCAAGTCTCCATCAAAAACCACATCATAAGACACCTCCTTTACCCTGCCATTGACCTCAACTTCTTCAGCAACAGTATAAGTCACTTTAGTGTCCTGCTTGTCTTTAATAAAGGTGTTGCAGCTAATCTTAGCTCTAAACTCAGTTTGAACCTCGCGAAACTTGTCATGTGTGTACTCTGATTGAAATTGCTTCTCAATCAATGATGTCATCACGCAGGGAATTGTCATCTTGAAGCTAGCAACATCTAACTCAAGTTCTTTTTGGGCCTTCGATGCAAGAGCATTATCGTATTGCTTTACAAATTGCTCCAATGTACTCTTTGGGTTTAGGTATCCATCAAAGAATGCATGCATGCTCTAGGTCATCTGTGTGCTCCTCATTCCAGCCCAAAATTCATTACTAAGGTATACTAGAACCCATCTGCTGCGTTCATTGTATAGACTTGTTGTGCAAACATATGTCATCAAACCAAAATAGCAAACAGAACAAAATCAATCCAAAAGTGGTCATTACATTATCAGTGCAGAAACATTATCATGACTAAAACCCAAACATTAATACTACATGTGCAAACTTTGTCTCACATAAGATTGATCATACATAAAGTGTATCAAAATTAATACAAAATTACCCAAAGGAAACAAAAAAAGAGAGGGATTGAGAATAACATACTATCCAACCACTCATTTTCTTCAAGATGGCACTTTTTTACGAATGTAGCCCATCGATCCTCAAAATCATGGGCAGAGAATGTTTCCCACACAATGTTTTTTAGCTCAGCCTTGATCTCATCATATTGTTTGCACCCCTTCACTTGTCTGGTATCTTTTTCATAATGTGGCAAATGCACCATCAATGTCTTGTGCCATGCAACACAATTTCAATTGCATTCTGCATCGCTTTGCATTGATCTGTCAGTATGCCGATCGGCCGCCTCCCCAACATACATTCACCCAGGATTCAAAAAACCACACAAACGTCGATCTGTTCTCCCCCGATAGCAATGTACATCCAAGCAGCACTGACATCCCATGATGATTAACCCCTATAAACGAACCAAACGACATATGATACCTATTTATGCCATACGTAGTGTCAAATGATACCACATCTCCAAAGTATTCATGAGCCGCTCGACTCCTTGCATATGCCTAAAAAACATTTTTAATCTGGTTTTCCTCATCAACTTCAACCTCATACCAAAAGTTGGGATTCTGCTCCTTCATTCTTGAAAAGTATTCCATTAGGGCTTTTGCATCCCCATCCTCCTAGACAGAGCGCAACTCTCTGTTTACATAATTTTTGACATCCTTTTCAATGAAGTTTAATTCCTCATGGCCGCCACCTTGCTGCACAAGGGTTTGGTATATCTTGTTCACTCTGACTCCAGCTTTGTCATTTAACTCAATTATCCTCTTTACATGCATGTTAATGCTTCTGTTTTCCTTGAAAAGCCTTGCTTTGAAAGGACTCACTTCATGTGAATGCGCGTTAACAACAGTCCTAATCACCCACGACTCAGACTCTCTGTCTTGTACCTTTGATACCGATATCCTTGCTTCACATTTAGCAGTGGAGGTTGGATCAGTCTTGTCAAATGTTGGAATTTTGGAGGATCGACACCCTTTCCTTGTACATGACAGAATTTGGTACTTGATCTATTTGTCTTCGGTGAATTTGGTACTCCTTATTCTCCATGTAAATCCAACCTTCTTGGCATAATTCTCATAGAACTCTTTCACTGCCTCCAATGTGTCAAATTACATGCCAACCTTTGGCACCTCTTCCACCCCAATAACAACTGAACCTGTGGCCTGTACGCAAATAATGTTTGATCACTACATAAAGTAATGTTTGAGCATGTTTGATATAATGTTTGTGCATCTTGTCACACATCAGATTATGCATAGTTCTGAACATTGTAACATCCCGATTTTTCCCTTAGTAAAGATTTCATAAATTAAATAGAGGAAGCAAGCTCTCCCATGAACTTTTAGATTAAAAGTGTCTGTAGAAATAATTATGCTCGTTTTCTTAAAATTCTGCAGACACTAGAATAGATTCTTTTTGTCCTCTGAGTGCAATCGCGTGTTTAAGGTATCTGTAAAATATACGGTTACGGAAGAAGGTTCACAAATAACTTAGATTGATTTAGTTTCTTACTTAGAAAAATTAGGAGATCACAAGGAAGTGATCAGAATAATTTTAGAATAACCATATGCGAAGTACCAGGACCGGAAACATTAAAATCTGATCAAAATTGATCTGCTAGAGGCCTTAGAATTCTTGGCCACAAATTCGGCCAAGAGACCAGAGAATAAACGGCCAAGAATGAGCCATGTAGCGTGGCAAGGTGTCATGGTAATCATGACATTAATGACTAAGCATGGTGATTAAGCATGCTTAGTCACCATATGACATCATAGATGATGCTATCAAAAGGGCAACATGGTAAATTTGGCCAAGGGCATTTTGGAAAGAAGAATTTTGTGGGTTTTTCGATAAATAGGGCCATGAGCTCTTCAAATTCAAGAAGACATAGGAAGCTTGCCAAAACTCTGTCGGTTTGCACACTCCAACGTTACTCTGCCAAACTGTAGATACAATAGTTTTTTGTTGATCCAAACCCTAAACTCTCCATAATCTCCTCTCTATAAACCATTCCTTACTATCTTAAGCAAAACCCTTCATCCATAACCTTAAAGAATTCTTCCGGCAGCAAGAAGCACACGTTATCGGACTCTCGAAGTTTCTACAGATGGGTGACAAATCTAGTTTCCAAGTGGGTAAGCTGACTTATCCACTATCTATGTGATTTTTTGCTAGATGATATATGATGTTAGGATGCCTTTTATGTGACTTTGAGTTATATATATGTGGTTCATGATTTTCTGGATCTGTTGGTGCTGTCTGTGATTCTGTCAGAAGTTAGGAAAGCTCAAGTTAAAAATAGGGCTATGACATGATTTTGGAAGGAACTGTATGATGAGATTTTTATCATGAAAAACTAATGTTATTTTTGGATTCTACACGAAAATTTGAGTGGGGATGTCAATTTTTATGATTTTTGGAGTCCCCGATGAATTTCTCAACAAACAGGCAGAAAACAAGGTTTTTAAGAAAAAGGGCAAAACGGGAATTTTTGTGTTTTGGGCTGAAAAACTGGGTTGGTTTTCATGAAATATGGGTTTAGAACTACCAAAAACCTTAAGGGCAAGTCTTGAGTCCATCGGGTTTTTTAGAACAAAAATTCCAAAGAAAATAGGGCTTTTAAGGGGGCGAAATGGTAATTTTGGGAAGAGGGGCAAAACTGAAATTTCGTGCAGTGGGGATCAGAATCTGAGTTTTTAGATATGAAAAATGATCTTATCTGCAATTTAGTTATTAATCACCCTGTGATTTCGGATCCCACCCCATTGAAACCAAGCTTCAGATTACAAATTATAGCCCTCAATTGTAACTTATTGATTCCATACATCCAAAATGCTCGCCCTAGTAAGCCCTTTGCTAAACGGTGACTAGACCAACATCTAAATTAAGAAACACACACTGATGACTGATGAGTACCTCAATAGCAATCAAACATATTATTAAATTTCACATTATTTAGAGAGATAAGATACAAATAGTTTTTATAAATCTAAGACAATTCTCATCTCTTGAACTAACTTTTGAAGTTGAGTTAACTCAATTCAATTCTATAATATAGTATGCTGCTAACTTTTGCGATTCAGTTAGGCAAATTCAATTCTCTAATATTATAATAAAATAAAGTTTATTAATTTATTTCTTCAAATAAGCTCTTGAATGTTTAAATATTGTTCTCAAGTAGTATCAAAATGAGGTACGCATGAAACTCATTTCGGGACTGCATATGAAGTTATTCTAACCATACGTGTATATTTCTTTCGTTTATTTATCTCTCATACTTCTCATAATACTTAATGGTTATAACACTTATTGCTCAAGGTTAATTTTGTCTATACACTTTCTATTTTATATATATCTTAATATTAATTAAATGATTTATTAAATGATGTATTTTTATAAAAAATGAAAAAAAAATGAAATGAGAGAGTATTTTGTGTATGTCAATTGAATCTAATCTTTGGTTTCGTGCATATTTTGCCAGAGGCGCAGTAACCTTAACATTGAGATCCGTTACAGTTTTAGTTCTTGTAACTTCTCAAAGACTGTCGGGCATTACATGTCGTTCAGTTGTGCATGCATGTTAAAGGGGAATGTTACATGTCGTCTGACTTGTACGTTACAATAATATTATACTTTATCTTTTTTAATAATTAGTGTTCAAATTCGTGCAATACAATCAATATAATTCATATAAAATTTTATATAAAGCAACTCCAGCAATTTGACCGATAAAATTAGTCAACAATCAAATTTATATGTTCATTTTATTAAAAAATAAAAATAATTTGAAATAAAAATAATTTTTCTTACATTTTAAATGAGCATGGTACTACATTACATATACTTTTAATAGTAGTAAACGATATAATTTTCACATAAATAACTTTTTGTTTATGTGATAAGTTTGAGTAGATATTGAAAATATATGATTTTAAGTATGGATAAAAATCCACTACTAATACTTTAAAATTACATACATTCCCACAATTTAATGCGCTACAAGTACACCAAAAAATATACATCATACATACATCCTATACTTATATACATAAAGTTTGTGTTTTAATGTCTATAATGTTTGTGCACTCAATTAAGTATAATTGAGAATATCATTTATAAATTTATAATATTTGTACACTCATGAAAATAAAATTTGTGCATTATTAATGACGTATGTATGAGTGTATAAAATTGGATGTACATGTAGCATTTTTGATTTAATAATATATACTTATAGCTACGTAAGTTTGGAAACAAAAGTTAAACTTTCGGTCGTTAGCAAAATATAATATGAGTTCTACTACATGTACACCAAGAACCATACACCATACATATACCTCGTACTTATATATATAAAGTTTGTGTTTTAACTCATGTAATGTTTGTGCACTTAATTAAGTATAGTTGAGAGTATCATTTACAAGTTTGTAATGTTTGTGCACTTGTGAGAATAAAATTTGTGCATTATTAATGGTGTATATGTGGGTGTATGAAATTGGGTGTACATGTAGCATTTTTGATATAATATAAACTAACAAAAATGCTCCATGTACACCTAAAAAGCATACACCCGTACATACACCACCGTTTTATACGGTTTTATTGTCAATTAATACGGGATACTGTACACTTTCCTTATTTAGAAAGCACGCAACCACACGCATGCCAATAATCACTATTTTCAAACCAAATCAATCTGTAACAGAATTGCATCAGTCTAATTCGTGATTCTCGCAACAAATCGCACCAGAATCGTTAGCAAACATAGTAGCAAAATCGCGAGCTCGGATCAGTAGATAGCATTAACAGAGAAGCAAAATCGCGAGATAGCGATAGAATCATCAAATTGGAAATCAGCAATGGATCACTATGTGGTAAATTCTTCTGTGTGTTTTGTTGATGATTTGAATGTGTTTGTTCGAAGTTTCAGTCGATTCATGGTGCATGAGTGTGGTGCATTTTGTTTTGAAGCATGCATTCTGGCGCATTGTTACTCAAATGCACTTGACGTGCGACACAATGTGCAAACTTTGTTTGCACTCATGTGCAAACATACAATATGCATATGTGCAAACATTATTTACAGATACATTATGCCTATGCGAAGAGAGGGGTCGTGCATTTTAGTACATTTCGAACATTTCAACAATTAAACCATAAACATTGCAAACATTCTGACACATTTTAATAGGTATAAACACTAGATGGGCAGATTCATGCATTAAGCATTATTTATGCAGAAAATGCAGATTTTTGATGTGTGGCATAATGTGCAAACTTTATTTGTACATATGTGCAAACATTAAATATGCATATGTGCAAACATTATTAACAGACACATTACATGACTGTGTGAAGGGGGTGGTCGTGCATTTTAACACACTGTAAACAATTAAATCGTAGACATTGTAAACATTGCAAACATTCTGACACATGTTACTAGATATAAACAATAGATGGGTTAATTCATGCATTAAGCATTTTTTATGCAGTCAAATTCTAGTTTTGACGTGTTTCATAATGTGCAAACTTTATTTGCGCATTTGTGCAAACTTTAAACATGCATATGTGCAAACATTAGTCACAGACACATTACCTGATGTGTGAAGGAAGAGGGCGTGCATTTTAGCAAATTCCCAACATTTCAACAATTAAACCATAAACATTGTAAACATTGTGACACATTTAATTAGATATAAACATTAGTTTTGATGCATGCATCATGTTTCTTTTTTTATGCAAAAAAACGCAGATGCTGAGTTGTTGCAAAGTGTGCAAACTTTAAAGAAACCTATGTGCAAACATCACTTTATGTAGTGATCAAACATTATTTGTCGAGGTGGAAGAGGCGCCAAAGGTTAGCATGCAATTTGACACATTGGAGGCAGTGAAAAAGTTCTATGAGAATTATGCCAAGAAGGTTGGATTTACATGGAGGATAAGGAGTACCAAATTCACCGAAGATAAACAGATCAAGTACCAAATTCTGTCATGTACAAGGGAAGGGTGTCGATCCTCGAAAATTCCAACATTTGACAAGACTAATCCAACATCAACGGCTAAATTGTGAAGCAAGGATATCGATATCAAAGGTACAAGATGGAGAGCATCAGTCGTGGATGATTAGGAGCGCTGTTAACACGCATTCACATGAAGTGAGCCCTTCAAAAGCAAGGCTTTTCAAGGAAAACAGAAGCATCAACATGCATGTAAATAGGATAATCGAGTTAAATGACAGAGCTGAAGTCAGAGTGAACAAGACATACCAAACCCTTGTGTAGTAAGGCGGTGGCCACGATGAATTAAACTTCATTGAAAAGGACGTCAGAAATTATGTCAACAGAGAGCTGCGATCTGTGCAGGAAGATAGGGATGCAAAGGCCCTTATGGAATACTTTTCAAGAATGAAAGAGCAGAATCCCAACTTTTGGTATGAGGTTAAAGTTGACGAGGTAAACCAGATTAAAAATGTTTTTTGGGCAGATGCAAGGAGCCGAGCAACTCATGAATACTTTGGAGATGTGGTATCATTTGACACTACATATGGCATAAATAGGTATCGTATGCCGTTTGGATCGTTTGTAGGTGTTAAACCACCATGGGATGTCAGTGCTGCTTGGATGTGCATTGCTATCGGGGGAGGACACATCGACGTTTGTGTGGCTGTTTGAATCGTGGGTGAAATGCATGCTGGGAAGGCGGTCGATGGGCATATTGACATATCAGTGTAAAGCGATGCAGAATGCAATTGAAATTGTGTTGCATGGCACAAGACATCGATGGTGCATTTGGCACATTATGAAAAAGATACTGGAAAAACTGAAGGGCTGCAAACAATATGATGAGATCAAGGCTGAGTTAAAAAACATTGTGTGGGAAACACTATCTGCAAACGAGTTTGAGAATCGATGGGCCGCATTCTTGATAAAGTATCACCTTGAAGAAAACGAGTGGTTGGATGGTATGTTATTCTCAATTCCCTCTATCCCTTTTTTCTCCCCTTGAAAATATTCACACTTTATTTGAAAACTAGTGGTTGAAAATATTTGTTTACACTTTATCATTATAAAATATCATGTAGTGGTTCAGGCAAATCCATTGCAGGTTTCTGACCTGTGACATAATGTGCAAACTTTATTAGCGCATGTGTGCAAACATTAAATGCGCATATGTGTAAACATTATACACAAACACGTCACCTGTCTGTTTGAAGGGAGGGGATGTGCAGTTTAGCACATGCTCAACATTTCAACAATTAAACCATAAACATTGTTAATATTCTGACACAATTTATTAACTATAAACATTAGATGGCTTGGTTCATGCATTAAGATGTTTTTTGCACAAAAATGCAGATTCTGACTATTTGACATAATGTGCAAACATAAATTGCACATATGTGCAAACACTACACACAGACATCTTAACAACTACTCTGGTCTGATGAGATATGTTTGGACACCAAGTTTATACAATGAACGCAGCAGATGGGTCCCAGTATACCTTAGTAATGAATTCTGGGCTGGAATGAGGAGCACATAGAGGAGCGAGAGCATGCATACATTCTTTGATGGATACCTAAACCCAAAGAGTACGTTGGAGCAATTTGTAAAGCAATACGATAATGCTCTTGCATCGAAGGCGCAAAAGGAGCTTGAGCTAGATGTTGCTAGCTTCAAGGCGACAATCCCCTGTGTGACGACATCATTGATTGAGAAGGAATTTCAATTGGAGTATATACATGACAAGTTCTGCGAGGTTCAGACTAAGTTTAGAGCCAAGGTTAATTGCAACACCTTTATGAAAGATGAGCAAGGCACCAAAGTAACATATACCGTTGCTGAAGAAGTTGAAGTCGATAGTAAGGTAAGGGAGGTGTCTTATGATGTGGTGTTTGATGGGGACTTGCATGATGTTGGATGTCAGTGTCGGCGTTTTGAGTCGAGGGGACCATCTGCCGACATTGTTTGTGTGTCTTAGGTGCGGAAAAAGTTAGAGAAATTCCGTCAAAGTACATTCTCAGCCGGTGGAGCAAAAACATTAAGCGGAAGCATAGCACAATAAAGTGCAGCCATGACATTAGTAGGATGGGAGTGGTGATCGCCCCACCGCCTCAATTATATCTCCTAACACCACCATCGCCTGGAAGATTTGTGTCACTGTTAAATTCTTTTAATGATAGAGACCAGACACAAAACTGATAAATATACGACAGAAAATAGAATGTATAAACTTTAGGTATGCTTGAATGCAAACATTAAGTGGACAAGTGTGCAAACTTTATACACAAGGAATATACAGCTTTATTGTCATTTAATTAGGAATACTGTACACTTTCTATGCAAAAGTGGTTTTTAATGGGGGAAACATGCAGACTCTGATGTATTGCAAAATATGCAAACATTAAGTGCGCATAAATGCAAACATTAAGTATATGTATGTGTAAACATTATGTGCAGGCACATCCCCTCCGTGAAGGAAGAGGATGTGCATCTTCAACACATTACTAGCATTTAAACCAGAAACCATAAACATTGTAAATATTTTTACACAATATTATACTAATAAGCGTTAGATGCATTATCACCAATATTTATATGCAAAATAATGCAGATTCTGATGTATAAAAAAGTATGCAAACATTAACCGCGCATAAGTGCAAACTTTAAGCGTGCATATGTGCAAACATTATTTGTATACAGGCCACAGGTTCAGCTGCTGTTGAGGTGGAAGAGGTGCCAAAGGTTGGTATGCAATTTGACACATTGGAGTCAATGAAAAGATTCTATGACAATTATGCTAAGAAGGTTGGATTTACATGGAGGATAAGGAGTACGAAATTCACGAAAGATAAACAGATCAAGTATCGGTTGCATAATTTGCAAACTTTATTTGCGCATATGTGCAAACATTATCCACAGACACTGCAATCGTTAAGTGTGCATATGTGCAACCTTCAAGGAGTCACAGATGACATTTTAAACATTTCAACTTACTAAATGAAAATAAAAAACGAAACAGAGCTGGTTATGTGGCAGAAACAAATTTTTTCATATATTTAATGTAGTATTTACAACAGTGCTAGTATTGTATTTACAACATAAAACAAAAACACTATTCCCCCCAACCCGTCTAACGCCTACGTTTTTTTGCTTATCCGTCGCCAAGGAGCTCAGCCGTGCTAACTTCCACGTATGGGCTTTTCTGATGCCTCCCCTTCCGTCATTGCCGTGGTGCATATTTGGTGGTTGGCACAACATCTTCAACACCAGAGTCGGAAGAACTGTCAGATATTGGAGCCATTGCAGGTTCGCTTAGCATAGCCAGGAGCTTATCTCGCAAACAATTTTGTGGCTACAGAGCCGCTGACAACAACATGCACTTACGCATTTCCGTAAGTTGTTTCTGTATCGAAGACAAAGGAGTTAAAAAAAATTAATGACCAGTTTTTTTTTCTTTTTTCGTTCAAGTGCTTTAAATAGACTATAGGTACTTACATTGTCCCAATCTGGCATTGTCTTTCCATTTGGATACAAGATGGATGGGTCCCACATCTCCATCCATCTGATCACAAACAAACCGCAATCATACACGTTGGGCTGACCTGGCACATTGACATACTGTGCAGGGAAACTGGCTCCGTACAAATCAAAGCCATCCACTGACCGATGCAGGAGCTCCTCAATGACCATTGACTAATAAATAACAGAACAGAATTCGCAAGTATTATACATCATAGTGCACAAACACTATCAGCAGAGCGCCAAAAACTTTACACAGGTATATTCTAAACAGAACATTAAGCAGCGGGTAGAGAGCACATTACCGCATATTGGTCAATGCTGTCCCGCATGCCACCCGGACTGGTTGTATGCTTAGCATCGAGGACGTAAAGGTTTCGTCCTGTCACGTTGAATGCATACAGCCACCAGTGACCTTTATGCACAAGTGGCACGAAGATCTGCAGGTATACATAAACCATATCAGGATAAATGTATATGTGCGAAGGGATCAATGTGTAGGTGTGAAGGAAGAGAATGCACCAAGTCATCAGAATCTTGGCAAAGGAGAATGCAAGCAACAAACAGACAGATTGTGCAAACATTATGTGCAAAATGTGCAGAATGTGCAAACATTACCAAGTCATCAGAATATTGGCAAAAGAGAATGCAAGCAACAGAAAGACAGATTGTGCAAACATTATGTGCAAAATGTGCAAACATTATGTGCAAAATGTGGCAAAGGAGAATGCAAGCAACAGACAGACAGATTGTGCAAACATTATGTGCAAAATGTGATATACGGTGGTACTTACCCATCTCTTTCCCTTGAGCGTGTACCTCTCGAAGTAGAGGGTATCATTTTCATATCCGGTGGGCAATGGGGTATACGTTCGTTGATTGACAAATCGGTCAAGGTTAGAGACCACCAGCGCCAGCTACATTATTGAGGAGGTGGCGTAGTTAGAGCACGATGGTTTTGAAACGAGGAAAAAGAAATGAGTAGTGATGATGGGTTTTGGGACTATACCATTATGTATGGGGTAATGCAGTGGCAAAGTGTCCTGAACCGTTCACAGTCAGACCCACTGAACAACCAACACATGTAATTCATGAACTTAAACACAATGGACCACAAATATTATGCGGGGTGTTAGAGTAACCTCACAGGAGGACATCCACAAACATTAATGACAAATCAAACAGACAAAATAATTGAAACAGAAATAAATAGCGTCATACCCCGTTGTCGATATGAGCACGTGGCCGCATGCTGCGTGCTTCTCTCTGGGTCAGCCAAATGTCTGGCCGGTTGATCAATTGACCCAACTCGGAGGGCTGATTACTGTTTCTGTCCAACATCCAGCGGTGAATGCTGTCCAGACGGTCGTGTGAAGGGTGACCAGGCTGGGGAACGTCTGGCAATTGGGCTGGTAAGTCGATGCCTAGATCAAAGCTCGGTGTTGCATCGATGGCTGGCCCATCAGCACATCGGGCTTCATTGGGAGGTGTTTGGGGGTCTGGCAGTGATTGCTCGGTAGGGTATGCACCCATTTGTAACCCCACAGAGGGTGGGGGTGGTGTGTTTGGCAATTGGGATGGGGTTCTAATGCGTAGATCGGAGCTCGGTGCTGCATTGATGGCTGGCCCCTCAGCACACTGGGCTTCATTGGTAGGGGTGTGGAGGGCCGACAGTGATGGCTCGAGGGGTTCTGCACCTGTTTGTAGTAACCCGCCAACAGAGGACGGGGGGTGTGTCGTCAGCATCGGTGTGGAGGATGTCCGACACGACCCATTGGACAATGTTGTCCAATGAGCACTCACCAACAGTGTTGACGTCGACGCCATTGTGATGTGGACTACACATGGAAGACAGAAAAATCGTATGCAAACATTAGGTATACATATACACAAACAATTTACACACACATGTGCAAACTTTATTGAATACTTGCCTGTCGGCAGCAGTGGGTGGGGGGATGGGATGGATGCAGGCTCGTTGGTGTCATGCTCGCCATGTTGCTTCAATAGCAACATGCCATGGAAAATATCGATGGTTGCCATGGCAGCATTGTCGTAGGAGTTGGTGGGGGATTCATGCGGCACCTCGATGAATGTTTTCTTTACAAGCCTCGTTTGTAGACATTTGTCACCGACGGCCGCAGAGTGCCCCCCTGTTTTGTTGTTGTTTCTGGCGTGTTTGTTAGAGGACCCATGCGCTTGACCCCGAGCTTTTTAGGCTTCCGCGGAACAACGCTAACCAATCCTTGACACATAAACAGCAAATGAAATGTTAGGGATCTGTTGAGAACAATCATACCATATAACATAATGTGTAAACGTGCTTACCACTGCGCTATTCCGCTCTGCCTTGACCATATCCTTCATACGAGCATGTGTCCAATACCGGATCCACAGTGGTAGTGGATCCTCCTGAAGGTTGAATGACCCGAACCTCTTTGCGTGGAAGTACAGGACCTTGCAGAGTCAAGGGATAGTGTTAGTGTCACATTATGTGCAAAGGAGAATGCAAGAAACAGACAGACAGATTGTGCAAACATTATGTGCAGAATGTGCAAACATTACCAAATCATCAGAATCTTGGCAAAGGATAATGCAAGCAACAGACAGACAGATTGTGTAAACATTACATGCAAAACGTGCAAACTTCATGACATAGTACAAAAGAAAGGCAAGCACACTACCTCCAACACATAAAGGCATCCGCTGATTGTTTAGAGTTTTTTGCTCCGGTATTGCTGGATACAGTGCACAATGCTTTCGTGGATGTATTGACACCAATTGTAACGGCCTTGTTGGTCAACATCCACGATTGCTTCGAGATAGGCCGACTTTGCAATGAGGCATGTGTTGGGGCACAAGAAACATTTTAATGCACCCATTAAAAATGCCCGCCAGAAGGTGGTCCCAACAGGGCTTTGCCTAGCCATTGTAATGAGCCCGCCGATGGTTTGCTTGCTGAATAAGGCCATTAGCTCAAAATGCTCAACACCAAGATTGGTGAATTGTGCCCCTGCATAGATAAAATGTGTTAGCAGGCTTTAATAATCAACATTGTTCTGATAGTACTTCTAGACGGAAAACGTACCATGACATGGAAGGCCCAGTGTTGCACCAATTAGCTGTGTCGTAACATCCACCCGCCCAAATGGAATGTTAAGGCAATGGCCCTTGAGGTCGTAGGAGTTGGCTAATGCAAGCATCAGAGGGTGGTCTACTTGACCTCCCTCTATTTCAAGCAAGGTGCCAAAACCCATCTCCTCAATGTCATCCCGTTGTTCGGGGGACAACGCAGCACATAGACTTGCCAACATCTTGGTTGAGCAGCGAGTCTCGATCTTGCACTGCACAAATTCAGAAACAACACACATTGACACAGAACTGACATCATCAAATGAATCAAATTGAGAAAGGCTTGGCGTGTTTTACCCTTCTGTGCTCAGCGTCATCGTGCGGTATCATTGCCAATTCCAAGCCTTCCTTATCATTCGTGGCCACCGGGGTGCCATTCTTTGATTTACTTGATTTCATTTGAGGAGCCATTCCTACAAGCATGAGTGTGCAAACATTATGTACAAAATGTGCAAACATTATGTGTAGAATGTGCAAACATTACCAAGCCATCAGAATCTTGGCAAAGGAGAATGCAAGAAACAGACAGACAGATTGTGCAAACATTTTGTGCAAAATGTGCAAACATTATGTGCAGAATGTGCAAACATTACCAAGTTATCAGAATCTTGGCAAAGGAGAATGCAAGCAACAGACAGACAGATTGTGCAAACATTATGTTCAAAATGTGCAAACATTATGTGCAGAATGTGCAAACATTACCAAGT
>QANU01010882.1:0-14550 GCA_003254905.1 Nissolia schottii
TAGCTCTCCTTTCTCTATCAGATCTGGCAACAACCAGGAGATAAACATCCAAACCTGGATATCTAACCTGTGGAAGAATGTGGACAAGGACGAACATGGGTTGCTTTGTGTTTGTTTCAACAGTATTTGGATAGCAAGAAATCTTTGGATCTTTGAAGGGAATGAAGCAACCTCACAGGAGACCATGGAGAAAGCCATATAAAAGAATGGAGAATTCTAAAGATCACACTCAATTGAAGAGACATCAAATGAGTTCACTACAGGAGTCTCCTCCCACAGTGTAATCAGATGGCTCCCTCCTCCCTAAGGGACACTAAAGCTGAATGCAGATGCTAGTTACATTAAAAACAAATGTGGTGGGATTGGTGATGTGGTCAGAAATGCAAAAGGCGTGATAATGGCTGCTGCCACTTGGGTCACATCGGCGTCCCTAGACCCTCATGAAGAAGAGGCATGGGTCTGTCTCATGGGCCTCCAATTTGTGCTAGACTGCTGTTTTTTTTTTACATCCCTCTTGAGACTGATAACTGAGAGGTAGAAAGGCCATAGCCAACCACAACAAATAAGAGAATTATTTTGGCCTCACCATTTTCAATTGTTGTAATTTAATTCAACTTTTCAGATCTTTCAATATTAGTCATGCGAAAAGAGATGGAAATAGAGTAGCTCATGAACTTGCTCAATTGGCTCTAACCAATCCAAATGGAGTGTGGATGGAAGGTGCCCCAAGCAACATTTGTAACCTTGCTTTACTGGACCTCCGTGGTCATGTTGATTAATTCCACTACTCTTTTCACCTTTAAAAAAAATTGAATGAGTGAATCTTTCAATAACATTTTTTTATTATGTTAAATCATGTGAGATATCTCACTGTTAATTGAAAATGTAAAAAATCATACATGATATAAGCAACAAAGAAATTAAACAAATAATTTACAAGACAATAGTCATAGCACTAATGGTAGTCATACACATTTACTCAACATATAGGTGTATATAGAATTGTTAATTAGCTATGCAATAATAGTATAAGTTTGCAGTTGCAAGAGAAAGAAATGTAACGAGAGACTCGGTGACTTGATAAGTGAATGAGCCAATACACATATAGACAAATTAAAATTGTTCCATCCTACCTGGAAGAAAATGAAATGAAATGAAATGAAATCTTTTATTCCAAAACATCAAGCATGCGCACATAATTATTGGATAAAGTCAACTTTGTATTTCCTAGTTTCGACAGCAAGCATTCATAAGATAGAGAAGATAAAAACAATTGAGGGAATATATCATCATTAGTGCACAATAATTCCACCTAGATGCCATTACGGGCCAACATAATTTGTTAATGACACCGTGCGGAGGAATCAATTTTACTCCCTAATAATGGCGTGGAGTAATATTTCACGTTAGTAATAAAATTAGAGTAATGTCTAAAAGAATTAATTTTTTAACTTATTTATTTTCCTAACTGCTTGTTTTATGAATGACATTTGACATTTTTAAAAATAAAATAAAATGTCAAATATCATTTATAAAAATAAGTGAAAAAGTAAATATGTTGATAATGAAGTAAGTCTCTTAAATATTTTTCAATCAACTAATGTCAAGGCTTGGTGGATTTATGATCCGGATAAAAATGAAATTTAAGTTACATTTAATATAATTCCCTCATTATTGATTTGCTTTAATTAAAAATTTGACTTCGAAATTGTGGTTTATGAAAAAATAACTTTAACAAAGCAATGTTTGATGATTTTTTTTTTTTTGGGTTATAGTAACAAATAAGATTTGTTCTAAAAAGAAATGTGATAATACAGAGTAGTGAACAAGAGTCACCATCTTGCTCCTGGTCTTCAATTTTTACATTTGAAGTGATCAATGGCCGGCCTTTGTTCATACTGATTCTCATTTTTAAATTGCCACTCTTCNAATAAGATTTGTTCTAAAAAGCAATGTGATAATACAGAGTAGTGAACAAGAGTCACCATCTTGCTCCTGGTCTTCAATTTTTACATTTGAAGTAATCAATGGCCGGCATTTGTTCATACTGATTCTCATTTTTAAATTGCCACTCTTCTTAACAAAACAGGTCATGTTTTGATGGTTGATCTTCATGCCTCTCATTAATTATGTGATAATATAGTTTGTTCAATAAAGAAATGTCAATGTTAATAGTAGATGACTTTTCAGTGATTCAATATATAAACTTTTCTCGTTGGAGGCATTCAACGAACCTACTCATCATGTATAGCACTCACACATATTCTGCGCATTATCTTTCATTTTCAATTAGTCTAATTTGTTGAATTTTCATTATTTTTATTTTCCAACAAAAACGCGCCCATCAATTTCACACCATATATCCTTCAACGCCACTTAATTTGAATACATAATTAGAGTAGGACTACACTACCCTAATTTACTGCTACAACTAAATTCGGACAACATTTATGAAACTATAGTATTTTCATATTAATAAGTTGCTAACGTCATTCTTCCGTCACCACAAACAGCCTTATGAATATGATCCTTTAGTAATTTATAATATTGAAAAACTAGCCTTTGGTCTCATCAATGTTATTTCTTCTAAGCATGCATTCGAGGTCTCTTGTTGTTGTGTATGTAGTTTATGTGCTCTTGATGAACATATCACTTGTACAGATAATTGCATTCAATGTTACTGTGAAGTGCATCGAGAAGGAAAGGGGAGCATTACTTTCTCTAAAACAGGGGTTTGAGCTCAACGATGATCATTGGGTGTCTTCTTGGGGAGAGGGAGAGAATAACAAGGAGTGTTGCAACTGGGAAGGAATTCAGTGTAGCAACCAAACAGGTCATGTCCTAAAGCTTGATCTTCATGCTTCTAATTACGTCACACTTGGGTCCATAAGCCCATCGCTTGGTCAGCTGCATCATTTGAACTATTTGGACCTCAGCTACATTTCTTTCAATCTCACTCCTTCCATCCCTTATTTCATTGCCTCTCTGACCCTCTTGAGGCACCTCAACCTTTCATACAGCAGTTTCCAAGGGGAAATACCCCATGAGTTGGGGAGATTGGTCTCTTTGGAGTATCTTGATCTCGGGCATAACATTCTTGGCGGAGAGATCCCTCGCGAGTTTTCGAATCTATCTAATCTCGTGCAACTTGATCTCGGGTGGAATCTTCTAGAAGGAGAAATCCCTTCTGAGCTTAGGAATCTCTCGTTGTTGAGGTACGTGGATCTAAGTGCTAATCTCTTCAGCGGAGCGATTCCTCCTGAGCTTGGAAGCCTCGTATCGTTGAGACATCTGGATCTGAGTCAAAATTACTTCACTGGAGTCATTCCTCATGATCTCATAAATATCTCCAATGCGCGGTATCTTGACCTTAGCCCCAATAACAAGATGTCTCTAAGATCTGATCTAAGGTGGTTATCTCGTCTTCCATCCTTAAGGCATCTTTCACTCCGCGGGGTTGATCTTAGCAATGGAAACAATTGGCAACAACTAGTGAGTGGTCTTTCCCATCTACAACATTTAGACTTGGGTGGCTGCAATCTTTCAGATTCGTTCCCCTCCTCTGCCGTTAATTTCTCCTCTTTTTTGTCTTTTGTGGATCTCTCTGACAATTATTTGGTGGATTCGTCCTTAATATTCCCGCGGCTAATGAGTTCGGCAAGTAGCCTTGCTATTCTGAAGTTGAACGATAATGGTTTGGAGGGAGCCATACCAGTAGCTTTCGGGGACTTGCGCTTCATTGAGGAGTTAAATCTTGCAAATAACATGCTCAAAGGCTCAATACCTATATCCATGTTTCATACTTGTAGTTTGAGAGAACTAGACTTATCTGAAAACAAGTTGGCAGGGCAGTTTCATGAGTTTGTTGAAGCATTACTATCTCATTGTGCTTATAAGCCATTATTACAAACTTTGAATGTGGGATGGAATGAAATTACAGGGACGGTGCCCGACCTTTCTCAGCTTTCATCTTTGCAAGTGTTGCGACTTGATAGCAACAAATTAAATGGAACCATACACGAAGGCATCGGACAGCTATCCAATTTGATTGAGTTAACCTTTGGAAATAACTCATTCCAAGGTTTGATATCCGAAGCTCATTTCTCGACACTTTCAAGTCTTTCAACTTTGGATTTGTCTCATAATGCATTGGTTTTTAACGTCAGCCCTGAGTGGGTTCCCCCTTTCGATTTAATTAACATCAACTTGGCATCCTGCATTTTGGGCCCTACTTTTCCAAGATGGCTTCAAACCCAAAGGAAAATGTTTTGGTTGGATATTTCTAATGCTGAAATATCTGGCACTGTTCCTAATTGGTTTTGGAATCTCACTCCCTTGATGGTGAAATTGAACATTTCTCACAACCAAATCGGAGGGGAAATTGAAGATTCTCCGGTGATGCTTAATAATGCCCTCCAGATTGATTTCAGCTCAAATTTATTTGAAGGCCCAGTTCCAACAATGCTTTCAATTTCGTCACAAGTGTTCCTAGCCGACAACAAGTTCTCAACACCAAATTCCTTCCTATGTGCAAACAACTCTATAAGTATAAAATTTTTGGATTTATCAAACAACCACCTCAAAGGAGAGCTCCCAGATTGTTGGATGAGTTTCCAATCATTGGGCTTCCTTGATCTGTCTGATAATTATTTTGAGGGAAATCTACCAAGCTCTATGGGATTATTAAGGCAGATTCAATCAATTCATTTGGGTGGCAACAATTTTTCAGGAGAAATACCAATGTCCTTGATTAACTGCACAAAGCTACAAGTTTTTAATGCGCCAATGAACAATTTCTATGGTCCATTGCCAAGTTGGATTGGAGATCATCTTCAAAATCTACTTGTTCTTAGCCTACATTCCAATAATTTTCATGGGAGCATGCCCTTAAGCTTATGTCACCTTTATAAACTTCGCCTCTTGGACCTCTCTGCCAATAATTTCTCCGGAAACATACCAAAATGCATAAGCAATCTCTATGCTATGGCCAGTCAAGGAAATTCAAATGCAGATATTTCTTACCCTTATGATCCATATTATGACGATTTCAGTGGAATTATTAAGAACTTCAGAGTTTATGCTGATAGCGCATCACTCATATGGAAAGGGAAAATGTCAAAATACACAAGTACACTTGGATTGTTGAGAAGTATTGATTTCTCCAACAATCGGTTAATTGGCGAAATTCCAAGTGAGATCATGAGTCTTGTTGGCTTA
Organism: Nissolia schottii; assembly: GCA_003254905.1. Lineage (NCBI taxonomy): Eukaryota > Viridiplantae > Streptophyta > Magnoliopsida > Fabales > Fabaceae > Nissolia > Nissolia schottii. Next base: position 5,218 of record QANU01010882.1, read on the forward strand.
GTTTCCTTGAACATTTCAAGAAACATATTAACCGGAGAAATCCCTTCAGCTATTGGGCAACTGAAATCAATAGATTTTCTTGATTTATCTAGAAATCAATTGTTTGGAAGGATCCCTCCACAACTTTCTCAATTAGACCGTCTCAGTGTTCTTGACTTATCATATAATGATTTATCTGGTGAAATTCCACTTGGCACACAGCTTCAAACTAGGGATGCCTCTGCCTATGTTGGAAATCCAATGCTCTGTGGTCCTCCCCTCAGCAAAACTTGTCCAATTGATGGTGAACAAATTGATGAGGATGATCATGATTCTGAACAATTTTTTTCCGAAGGATTTTACATTGCTATGTCAACTGGATTTATTATTGGATTCTGGGGAGTTTGTTGCTCATTAATTTTGAGGGAATCATGGAAATATGCTTATTTCAAGTTCGGGAATGATGTATATGACAAGTTGCATGTACTCACAGCAATTAAGATGGCCAAATTGCAGAGGACCAGATCTTAAATGTGAAGGTAATCTCTTTTATTTCTGCATAATGGATGAAATTAATTATATTAATTATTCAGTTTGTTCATTGACTAGTTTAGTAATCAAAACGAAGAAAAAGCAGTGTCTCAACACACACTTAACTTTGTGGATCAACAAAAACTCTACTGAGTAGAGCCTTCACCAAAGAACTAAAGTAACTTCTGAGGATGCTAATGTCGAATGAATTAGGTGTAACGTGGATCTTCTAGAAACTTGTTAAGTCATGCATACGTTTTTTTTTTAAATTAATTATTATCTAATGGCATAAAGTTTAACTTTGTGCTTAAGAGGATAAAATGTGTTGTTATTGTTTAGCGGTAGTTTATTTAAAAAAAATTTATGTGCTAAAATCATTGCATAAATATATACCTTTTTCACTTATAGATGAAGAGTGCTACATATCTGATGTTAAAAAAGAGTGATGAAAATATTGAATCAATTTACTCACACAAAAAAAAAGAGTTTAAAAAAGTCCAAAAAAGAAAAATAAAGCACCATTAGTAATTTGTCATTGTAAAAACCATGTTGATAATTTTTTATTGCAAAATCTATTAGTATGTATGATTTGATTGTGATTCATTTTGTAATAGCTTGCTGCATGGGATTGAAACCTGTTTAGAATTTGTTTTATAATTTGTAATTTGCAAGAAACCTATCTACATACTTTTTAATTAAGACCTTTTTTTTTCTTGCAAAGTGTATGTACATACTTGGGACATGAGTTTAAGAAGACAACCAGACTTCTTTTTCTTTTTTGTTTTTCTTCTTTTGAAGACGCGTAGTTGAATTGACTTGGGTTTAAAAGAATTTAGCTCTACATGCCAATCATCCTAATTTCTTTTGTTTAAAATACACTGTAAACTCAATCTTATTCTGTTGCGTATTGAGCTCTAAATTTACATTATCATGTATCCTACATCATGTAGAGTCATGTTTACTCTTATGATCATAACCAATTCCAAAGTGTATTTTTTTATTTTTTCAGTTTTGTGTTTGATTTTGTGCCGTTCTTGATGTGAGTCATTTTTAGAGATGGATCTCTTCAAGTTTGCTTCAAGGCGGCAAGTGCTTGGTAGTTTGGCATCTTTACCTTAGTGTTGGTGTCTATGTCAAGTGGTGGTGTCTTTATCCGAGAGATTGGCATGACTGTCTGAGAAGTTGGCGAGACTGTCCAAGGGGTTGCCGCAGCTGCCCAAGATTGTCTTGTGCTCATTGTTGGTTAAGTGTGTTTTGATTGTTTGGTGTGTGTTAATTGTTTAGTTTTTGTAACCCTTTTAGCTGCTTGTGATAAAGTGTCGAGTTTAGATGTCATGTCTTATATTCTTGGTGGTGATGTTTGATGGTCTTGTGTTGTAACAGACTTTGATCTTCTTTTGTTGGTGAGTACGAGAATGTCAAAATTATTTTTTTGAAAAAAATCTTAATCAAATCTATTGCAGTATAACTAACTTTAACTGCTATTAACCAATACTACATTAATCAATCCTTGTGATTTATAACTAGCTAATAAGTAGTAACTACCACCGTGATTATAATTCTGTTTGGCTTGATTTGAATTAATCATCTTGTCATTTTTCTATAATTAGAATTCAGTGATTGCGCTTCCCTTGGCTCTTCTTTTTTTTCCTCTGTTTCTCGTGACATGATTGGAGAGCGGTGCATTTTTCAAAGGGGTTGGGTAACTGTTGTTTCGTGTAGGTTGGCAGGAATTACGGTGGAATAACTTCTCTTTGGGTTTGATTTTCTAAGATTGGACTCCTTCAAAATAAAAGATCCATTCTAACATTATTTCTCTATCTTTACTAGTCACTTTTAACAAATTCACATATATAAAAAAATATTGTGTTTAAATTAAATTATTTTTATAAAAAATTACAATATAATTACAATATAAAAAATCACAGTCAACAAAGTAACCTCTGAAAATTCGAAAATGTAAAAATAATGAAAAAAAAGTAATACTAATGTTATATATATATACTGAAACATTATATGTATTATGTATATACAGAATTGAGACGAGGCTCAATGACTTCATCAGGTCAATGAGTCAATATATATAGACAAAGTTGTGTGACAGGACTGGAGGCGTCATTTCGCTGCACACTCCATGAAGGAGTCTGTGGTCGAATCGTCAATCTTTTCATTTTCGTCTGATGAAAACGCGTCGATCAGTTTCACTCCGTCCGTCACGCAAGCCACTTGGACTGAACCTTATTATTTAGTTGTAAGGGCCTCCTTTCTTACTTACAGCAAACAACCTCATCCTCCCTTTCTTTTTCCTTCCTTCTAAATTATCTCTGCTTTCCAGCATGCATTCAAGGTTTCTTGTACTCTGCCTGCTCTTCATGCACATATCACTGCTACAGCCACTTGCATTGAACCCGGAGATCACGGCCAATGTCACTGTTAAGTGCATCGAGAGTGAAAGGCAGGCTCTACTTGCTCTGAAACAGGGTATGCAGCACGATGGCAATGATTGGCTCTCTTCGTGGGGAGATGGAGAGAGCAAGAAAGAGTGTTGTAATTGGGAAGGTGTTCAGTGTAGCAACAAAACAGGTCTTGTTTTGAAGCTTCAACTTCATTCCCCTAATTATGGACAAGCTTCATCTGGCTCCATCAGCCCATCACTTGGTCAGTTACATCATTTGAACTATTTGGACCTCAGTTGTAACTCCCGAGAATTTAGCGTCTTCTCATCATCACCCATCCCTGATTTTATTGGCTCTTTAACACATTTGAGATACCTTAACCTTTCATTCTGTGGTTTCCAAGGAGAAATACCCCGTGCTTTGGGAAACTTGCTCTTACTGGAATATCTTGATCTTGGAGGTAATTCACTTGAAGGAGTAATCCCTTCTCAATTGTCAAACCTTTCATCATTGAGGTATATGGATCTTGGAGGTAATTCACTTGAAGGAGTAATCCCGTCTTTAAGTTCTGATTTACAATGGGTATCTCATCTTTCATCATTAAAACATCTTTCTCTCTCCCAAGTTAACCTCAGCACTGCAAACAATTGGCAATATCTAGTGAGTGATCTTTCTCATCTACAATATCTGGACTTGTGGGGTTGTCATCTTCTTGATTCCATCTCTTCCTCACTCACCTCCCCTGCTAATTTCTCCACTTCTCTCTCATTTGTGGATATTTCTGACAACTATTTGATGAACTCGTCCTTAATATTTCCATGGCTATTGAATTCCACCGATAGCCTTACTATTCTCAGGATGAACGACAATGGTCTTGAAGGAATCATACCAGAAGCCATTGGGGGCTTGAGCTCCCTTGAGGAGTTAAATCTTGGAGGAAACATGCTCAAAGGCCCAATACCTATATCCCTCTTTCATATTTGTAGTTTGAGAACACTAAATCTGTCAGAAAACTGGTTGACAGGACAGTTTCCTGAGTTTGTTCAAGCATTTTCTCATTGTGCTCATAAACCCTTACAAACTTGGGATATGGGATGGAATGAAATTACAGGGACGATGCCTGATCTCTCTCAACTTTCATCTTTGCAAGAGTTACATCTTGATGGCAATGGATTAAATGGAACGGTACATGCAGGCATTGGACAACTGTCCAATTTAACTGGGTTAAGTCTCGGAACTAACTCATTTGAAGGTTTGATAACTGAATCTCATTTCTCAAGACTTTCCAATCTTGTAAGTTTGGATTTGTCTAGTAATAATGCTTTGAATTTTACCGTTAGCACCGAGTGGATTCCCCCTTTTGGTTTAATTATCATCGACTTGGCATCTTGCATTTTGGGCCCTGGTTTTCCAAGATGGCTTCAAACCCAAAAGACTATTGTATTTTTGGATATTTCTAATGCAGAAATATCTGGCACCGTTCCCAGCTGGTTTTGGGAAAAATTTCAGATGCAGTTTATATTGAAAGTGAATCTTTCCCACAACCACATGAGAGGGAAAATTGAAAATTTACCAGTGATGCCTATACAGTTTGCGGTCGGGAGTATTGATCTAAGTTCAAACTTATTTGAAGGTCCAGTTCCAGCATTCCTTTCATGGTGGCCAAAAGTTCTTTTGTCCAACAATATGTTTTCAACAATAAATCCGCTTCTATGTGCAAACTCGTCCAGAAACACACTGCTTTTGGATTTGTCAAACAACTACCTTACAGGGGTGCTTCCAGATTGTTGGGCGAATCTAAACTCATTAGTCGTTCTAGATTTGTCTGACAATTATCTTGATGGGAACATACCAAGATCTATGGGATCATTAAGAGATATTCAGTCATTACATTTGGGTGGCAACAACTTTTTTGGAGAAATACCACTATCCTTGACTAATTGCACAAAGCTACAAGTTTTTCTTGTTGGACAAAATAATTTGTCTGGGCTGTTGCCAAGCTGGATTGGAGATAATATTCCGAAGCTACTTGTACTTAGCTTGTATTCCAATAAATTTCATGGGAGCATGCCCTTAAGCATATGTAATCTTCATGAACTTTATGTCTTGGACCTCTCTCGGAATAATCTCTCTGGGAATATACCTAAATGCATAAGCAATCTTTCTGCTATGGCCACTCAATCACACTCAGGTGCAGCTATTAGCCACAATTATGATTTAACCGTCGATCTTTACTTTCATAAAATTAAATTTCTCGTTACGAAGGCATCTGGAGTTTATGGTGATAGTGCATCACTCACATGGAAAGGGAAAATGTCAACATATGCAAGTACACTAGGATTGTTGAGAAGTATCGATTTCTCTAGCAACCGGTTAACGGGGGAAATCCCAAGCGAGATAACAAGCCTTGTGGGCTTAGTTTCCTTGAACATTTCAAGAAACATGTTAATTGGAGATATCCCTTCGACTGTTGGACAACTGAAATCAATAGATTTTCTTGATTTATCAAGAAATCAATTGTCTGGAAGGATTCCTTCACAACTTTCTCAATTAGATCGTCTCAGTGTACTTGATTTATCATATAATGATTTATCTGGTGAAATTCCACTTGGCACTCAACTTCAAACCAGGGATGCCTCTGCCTATATAGGAAATCCAAAACTCTGTGGCGCTCCCCTCAACAAAACTTGCCCTACTCATGGTCATGGTCATGAGATTGATGAAAATGATGCCCATGTTTATGATGAATTTATTACAGAGGGGTTTTACATTGCAATTGGAATTGGATTTGTTATAGGGTTTTGGGGAGTGAGTTGCTCATTAATTTTGAAGAAACCATGGAGATATGCTTATTTCAAGTTCTGGAATGATGTATATGACAAGTTGTATGTACTCACAGCAATTAAGATGGCCAAATTGCAGAGGACCAGATCTTAAATGTGAAGGTAATCTCTCTTATTTCTGCAAATGGATGAAATTAATTATATTAATTATTCAGTTTGTTCATTGGCTAGTTTAGTGATTATATTGAGTTGTGAGGATGATAGCTTGGATCTTCCATAAACATGCAACAATGTTAAGCCATGCTGAGCCATTTTAAAAATAATAATAATAGTAATATCTAATGGTATAACGTTAAACGTAGTGCTTAAGAAAATAAAAGTGTGTCGTTATTGTTTAGCTATGTGCTAAAATTATTGCATATTTTGACATTTTCTTGCTACATAACTCATGCTGATGATGCAATAATTAGGAATGTTTCCATTGGAGAGAGATAATTCTAATCATAATTAACATTATATAATTGACAACAACTAGCGGGGAATTTACCTATAAACGCCCCTATTAAAAACTTAATTCCGTATTATGGCCCAACAAAAATATTTACGAACGTATGGGTCTGAGTCTAAAATCGCCACCTCCTATGATGATTTCAAACCCCATAAATTTTTATTTTTTATTTTCTAAAAAATAAGTCTGAAATCGCCACACTCTGTGGCGATTTTAGACTTTTTTTTAATGTCTGAAATCTGTGGCAATTTTAGACTTTTTTTCATTTTTTTTAAAAGGTCTGAAATCGCCACACCCTATGGCAATTTCAGACCCAGGCTCACACGATGGTAAATATGTGTTTCCACTCATATTTTGGTATACAAGTTTAGTATAACCCATAGAAAAGTAAAGAGGTCACAACTAGCTAGTTGTTTTACATAATATTTTCTTCGACAACACTTTTAAATTACATGGTTGCTTCTAATTTGTTCACAACTATTTAGATCTCGCATATATTGAATGAATTTACTTGAAAAAAAAACATAAATATCATTGATTATTATTTTTTATCTATGTGAAACATGAATTTATTTTTTTCATGGAGGACAAAAGAATAAATGACTCGTTTAACAAGAACAACTAGACATTTATTTTACTTTATTTTATTCTTAAGATGCATAATTTAATAGATCCAAGTAGAAAAAAATTTAATTGGCACTATATAAGCCCAATAAATCATCCTAATCTCTTGTTTGAATGCACATTGTAAGCCCGATCTTGTTTTGCTGTGTGTTGGGCTCTAAACCCCTAATGTCATCACCAACCTTATCATGTATTTTACATCATGTAAAATCGTATTACTCTCGTGATCATAACCAATTTTAGAGTAAGCCAAAAAAAAAAAAAATTAAGAGTGTATTTTTAATTTTATTTTGTGTTTTGAGTTTGATTTTGTGTTGTTTGTCCTATGATTCATTTTTTGAGACAGATTTGTTCAAGTTTGCTTTGGAGCTGTGAATTATGTCAGAAAGTGCGCAGCGGTTTGGTGGTGTGTTTTGAAGTATTTGTCCTAGTGTTGACATCTTTGCTCAAGAGGTTGGCGCTGCTGCCCAAAATTGCTTATACAGTGCTCACTACTCGTTAAGTGTATTTTCGTTGTGTGGTTCTATGTATCATATGCGTAACTTTTGGGATCCTTTGAGTTGAGTTTTGTTGTATGGGTGTTGAGTTTAGATGGGGGTCACGTTTTTGTGTTGGTGGTTAAAACCTTGATCCTCTCTTGTCCAAGTGTTCTGAGGGTTTCTCGGTTAATAAAATATAAGAAATCTCAACTAAATTCGTTGCCTCAGATAGTTTTACTAATCATAAATTAAGCCGTTAAATCACTTTGACTTGTTGTGGACCTAAACGCGTTGATCAATTCCACACCATCCTTCACGCCACTTTGACTTGATCAGTAGCTAACAACCCATTTTGTATTGTATTGAGTTGAACAATAACTGATCTTAATTTGCTCTTTGAGTAAAACTTGTCGTAGTTGTCTGTTTCCAGTTGCCAGAGCAATCATGCATTCGAGGTTTCTTCTTGTCTCGCCGGTACTACTTTATGTGCTGATTTTCATGCACACATCACTGTTACAGCTACTTGCATTCAACCCAGGGATCACTGCCAATGTTACTGTTAAGTGCATCGAGGGTGACCTCATTCCTTGGGTGGTGCACTTGAATCTTTCTCACAATCATTTTACAAGCAAAATTGAAAGTTTACCGGTGGCGTTTTAACCTATCGGTCAAATTCATTTAAGCTCAAATTCATTCGAAGGCGCATGAAATTCCAGCTTCCCTTTCCACTTCAATAGCAGTGTTTTTATCCAACTGCAAATCTTCTTCTGTGATTTGTCAGACAATTATCTCACAGGAGAGCTTCCAGAATGTTGGATGAACTTTCAATCGTTGGGCTTCTTAGATTTGTCTGGTAATTATTTTCACGGACATCTACCAATATCTATGGGATCATTACATTTGGGTGGCAACCATTTCTCAGGAGAAATACCATTGTCCTTGATCAATTGCACAAAATTACTTGTCAGGAGGGCCATTGCCGAGTTGGATTGGTGATAATTTTTCATATCTAATTGCACTAGTCCACATTCCAATAAATTCCAGGGGAGCATGCCATTAAGCATTTGTCATCTTAATGAGCTTCGTCTCTTACACCTTTCTCAGAATAATATATATGGAAAGATACCTAAATGCATAAGCAATTTTTTTGCCATGGCTAGTCAAGATAATTCAATTACAACCATTCCTTACCATTATGATAAAGAATGCCTCACCATCTCGTGCGTTCCTAGTTTTTGGTGATAGTGCATCACTGGTATGGAGAGGGAAAATGTCAAAATACAGAAGCACCCTTGGATTATGGAGAAGTATCGATTTGTCTGGCAACCACTTAATTGGGGAAATTCCAAGCGAGATCATGAGTCTTGTTGCCTTAGTTTCTTTGAATATTTCAAGGAACATGCTAAGAAATCATCAGATTTTCTTGATTTGTCAAGAAATAAATTGTCTGGAATGATCCCTCCGCAACTTTCTCAATTAGACCGTCTCGGCGTTCTTGATTTATCATATAATGATTTATCTGGTAAAATCCCACTCGGCATACAACTTCAAACCAGGGATGCCCCTGTCGTTCTCCCCTCAACAAAGCTTGCCCTGTCCATGGTCATCACATTGATGGAAACGATGCTCATGTTGCTGATCAATTTATTACGGAGGGGTTTTAGGTTTTACATTGCTATGGGAATTGGATTTATTATAGGATTTTGGGGAGTTTGTTGCTCATTAATTTTGAAGAAATCATGGAGATATGCTTGCTTCAAGTTCTTCATTGATATATGTGGCAAGCTCTATGTACTGGCAGCAATTAAGATGGCCAGATTGCAAAGGATCATATCTTAAATGTGAAGGTAATCTCTCTTATTTCTGCAATTAGAAGAAATTATTTATAGTTTTCTCTTTGTTTATTGATTATTTTATAACTATAACAAACATTTCTATTATATATATTTTTTATTCTTGATCATTCATCAAAAATTTAATTGTTAAGATTTACCTATCTCACTAAAGTCCTCCCATATATATATATATATATA